>BRKX01000004.1:70015000-70270432 GCA_026008535.1 Perilla frutescens
ATGCTCAGTCTTATTTGACTCAACGACTAGTACTGGCGGTGAATTATCTTATTCTAAAGAAACTATTAATAAGGTCTTATCTTCAGAAGCTTGGAATGGAGATATCTTCGGATATAAGGAAATTCCTTCTAATTCGAAATATTCTAGAATGAATAAAATTCCTTTTAATTATTTTGATTACATTAAAGCTTGAGAAATTGTTTTCTGTTATGATAACAGACGAAGAAAGCATAGCTGGTTTATCAAATTTAATGAATAAAAAACATTGAAATTCCTTAAGTGGTTCATTATTTGGTTTTCCAATTGAGATTATATCTTTTAATTTTACCAAAAAAGGTTAGGAACATTTTTGATGATTTTGTTAAAGCAAATTTGTTTCATGATAATCTTGGACTTATGTTTACAGTCCTTTATCAAGTCCCATGGATTGTGAAATGAGATGTTATTGTTACTCCAAGATCTCTTTCAAAGTTTGGAATATGATCCGTCTCATGTATGAGACCGTCTCATACAAGTTTTTGTCTTCATTAAATGCTGGGATAAATTTAAATTTTTTGAAGACTCTATCTTTACAAGGAAAGGTCTAATTAATTTGGAGCATCCCCCAATTGGTGAACCTAAAAATGATATCTCTACAGTAATTGTTAAGGTACTTCTTTCAAAGAACTCTTCTAAAAAAGAGTTAAAGGCACAATTTAAAACTTTGTTTGATTTTGATGATGATGAAACCACCTCCACCAATGATGAAGGATCAACAACTGGAGCTTTGACACAGTCATTCGTGATCTGTCAGAGTCTCTGGACACATATGAACGCTAAAGTCTTGAGATTTGACAAAAGTTGCTGATAACTTTTCCTTAAAGTCAAATAATCTAAAAAGATTGAATACTGTTAATAATAATGGAGAATACTATTCTTCAAAGATTGTTGAAGTCCGAAGATAAAATCCGATCAATAATTTCATATACTGCTCATCAAGCATATTTGAAGTCTGTATTTGAGATCCATTGGTGCTTATTTAAAGGAGCTTTCCCTTTTGTAAAATGCATCACTTGCGTCCGCACTCAAACACTACTATAGTTTTTTGATATCAACTATCCTGAAATTTCATCTTTTGTAATATATCTACTATATATCCAATATAAAATTCTAATCCTGAAGAAAAGGAGGAGTCTTATAATAAGTGTAAGTATTCTTAATAGTCTTCACGAATGAGTAGTGAATGGATCTTCAAGTTTGGGCGAAGTCCCCCAGAGTAGTTAGTTTAGCCGAACTGGATTATTAATCTCATGCGTACTTTTACTACTTTTGTTTATCTGTTCTTGTTTTTATTCCTGTCACAATAAAGAATACATGTATGCAGTAACCTTAATCACATAAGTGCACGAATTACGTTATTTCATTCATCATCACAGAATTTTTATCGGGTTGCTAATTTAATTAAGAGTTCGGTCTAACCTCAGAATGAAATTGGTTATATTTAAATTCAAATACGAATATCATATTATGAATTTTTCTCATGAAACAATGTGTAAATTATCAAAATGAATAGGAGGTCAAACATAAACATATCAAAAAGATCGTTTTCTCGAGAAGTAGTCGTATAGTCTGATTTCCTTTTCATTTATATAAAGTTAATGAATAAACTAATTTTTATTTCC
Organism: Perilla frutescens; assembly: GCA_026008535.1. Lineage (NCBI taxonomy): Eukaryota > Viridiplantae > Streptophyta > Magnoliopsida > Lamiales > Lamiaceae > Perilla > Perilla frutescens. Next base: position 70,016,662 of record BRKX01000004.1, read on the forward strand.
CTTTTCACACCGCCTCACAACTTCATCCTTTTCCATCCTAATTGATGTTATGTCCATAATTTTTCTGTTAAAATAATTACTGCAGAACTTATCGATGCGGAATAAAATACTCTAGTCTTCCATATTCATCATTGCGTTTCACTATTAAATTTAATATTTTAAAAATAATTATTATAAAAATAAAATTTATTATAGTATGACCAGTTATAATTAACATTTATTGCTAAAAATTAAAATTTTAAAAAACTATATACCCTAATTTTGAAATAATCAACGATATTAATCAATTATATTAACTAGTTAAAGATAAAAATAAATATAAATCCTGATTGGTTGGAATCAACTCTAAATAATAATTATAAAATTAAACTAAAGCAAAACAAATTCAAATTGAAGAAAAAAATAGATGAAAATTTAATAAAAATCAAAATGGAACACACCATGTGGAATAGAGAATTTCATTAGTGTCTATGCATGCATGTATTTTAAATTTTTCTTCACGTGAATTAGCACGAGATATATGGTCAAAATGCATCAGCTTCTCACATATATATTCGAAGAAAAATAGTTAATTAAATAAAGTGGTAATATTTGTATCGTTGTTGCGACAAATCAATATATTTCTAAATTCCATTACTGATTACTTTAAAGTCTAATTATTGTCTTACTGGGCATATGGACATACCAACAATTTGCATCTATAGTCTCGTAACTATTTATAGTATTAATTTTCATATTAATATATAAATATACTTTTGTTGGGTCTTGAAAATTAAAAATCGATCACTTAAATTTTTTGAAGTCATATTTTTTTAAATAAGGGTTATATTAGAAGTTAAGCTTTAATATCTTGTTTTCATAAATATTTTTAATCTACGTGCGAGGATATAGTGGACTATATAATTGAGACAGAATGAATAATAATCTGATGATTGCTGGTTTTCTCAAACAACACATCCAAAATACCAAAAATAAAATAAAAGTTACGATAGACACGATATTGTTTATATGTTTAAAAAAAGATTAATTACAGGAAAAAAAAACATGAATTTTGATACAATTTGTAATTTACACATGAACTTTGAAACTTTATCTGCAATTACCACACAATTTTATAATTTGTTGAAAAATTGACACAACATTACAATAAAAGGAATATTAAAAAAAACATTCCGAGCTTTATCGTATAATGAAAATTAATTAATTAATTTTGGGTATGTATTTTGTAACAAATTATAAAATTTTGTGTTGTGATTGTAATATTTCAAAGTTGCGTCTAGATTGCTAATTTTGTCTTCTTTTTTTTTTTTTTTTTTGTAATTGATCCATGTTATGGTCAAAAATGGTTTGACTCATTAACGCCTATTTATTTCGGCCCAATAAAATCATTTGTCTTCAACCCACCAACAAAGCCCAAAACAGTTCGTAGTCCCGAAGAAGCCATACTAAGTCAAGATCAAAAATCTGGATTGGAGGGGCAACCAATTCTAAGGGAGAAGCTGGAGATTTCAGATTCTCAAATAAGGTACAGAAGATCCTCATCACATGGGACTCTGATTCTTGCTTTTATTTTTCTCTCTCGATCTTATTTGGAAATACAATTATCTGACTTGGACGTCGGAGAACGAACGAACGCTACTCCTTCGGCGTTCCTCACTCTAACACCACTTTTGTTTGTCTATATATATGCAGATCGTCATTATCCGAACTCCGAATGAATTTGATCGTAGATTTGTAAATCTACCGTCCTTAAAAATTATAAAACACATGAAACTAAAAATTACAAGTTTGTTGCTTAAATATATAACAAGCTAATATATTATTTACAGAGAAGCTTCCTAATTATACATATATAAAAAAAAAACTCTATGTAATTGAGACAATTATTTACACACAGAAGCTTCCTAAATATATAAACAACTAATTAGTTATTCACAGAGAGAAGATTAGAAGCTTCATAAATATATAAAAAAAAAAAGTTATGGGTTGTTGATCCAGTCAATCTTGAAAAAAATGTCAAAATTAGTATTAACCGTAACACTAAAAAGTATCACTTCAAAACCTAAACGTATCACCTATAGTATCGGACAGAAAGAAAAAAAATAAAAATAAAAAAACATCAAAATTAGCATCAACCGTAACACTAAACAGTACTACGCAAAATTCAAAAAGCATCACCAGTATCCTTAAAAAGTATCACCTGTTTTGACGGATTTTTTTTTCCGGATTGAACATGTCAACGTATTGACTTGCGTTGACCATCTGATATACACCTGATACATAAGAGAATTAGCGAAAAAGTTAATATAAGAAAATCATTTACAACTTTACCAATATAATATATTCTTCAATGCGTGAATTAGCACAAGAAAATCAACAGTATATGTTGTTAGGGTTGTAAATGAATAGATTCACTCGTGAGCTATTCAAAACTTGGCTCAAAAAAAGCTTGTTCGATGCTTGTTTGTTTTCTAAACGAGTCTCGAATCGAGCTCAATTAACTTATCAAGCCGAACTCGAACATAATAGTATTCGGCTCAACTAACTCACGAACATATTCGAGTTTGAGCTTAACCAAATATGTTCGCGAACATGTTCATGCATATTATAAATATTTTTGAATGGATAAATCAAATTTTTCGAGCTCGAGCAAGAACATGTAAATTAAACGAGTTTTTTTAGAGAGCATTGAAACTTGGGCTCGATTAGTAAATTTTTTAGCATTTCACGAGTCGAACTCGAGTATGATAAATATTTGTTGAGCAGAGTTTGAACAAGAAAAAAAACACGAATCAAGCTCGAGAAGAACTCAAACTCTAATAATCCTTAACGAGTCAAGCTCGAACATCAAAATATTCGACTCAATTCAATTCATTTACAACCCTATATTTTAGATACAAAAAATTAAATCAGAGTGGTGATATATGGGCATCTCCAAAGGAGACGCCATTCCACTAAAATGCCGCTGAATTTGTCTCCAACCACACGGCATCTGTGCCGCTATTTTAAGGGAGACCTCTCTCTATCGACGACATTTTTTTTTTTCATATTTTTATGTTATATTTTGTTTAGTGTTTTGTTTTGTATTTTGTGTATGTTATTTATTATATGTTTTGTATTTTAAATAATGTGTTGTAATTAGTATTAAAATTTATTATATATGATAAATTTAATTAAATACAAATGGTGAAACATAGAATTAAATTAGATAAAAATTAGATAAATAATTAAACATACTAAAATGGATAAAAGTACACAAACAATAAAACTACATAAAAATATTAAAATAGATAAAACTACATGAAATAAAAACATAAAAATACACATAAAATAAAATAAAAAGATAAAAATATTTTCCTAATAATACATAAAAATACTAAAATAGATAAAAGTACATGAAATAAAAACATAAAAATAAGCATAAAATAAATTAAAAAGATACATTTTTCCTAATAATCTGAAAGGCCACTTCCGCTCATCCAAGATCGGGAAAATGCTCGATTTCAAAATTTTCGTGCTCGGTTTAGAAAAATCCAAGATGTAGAAAACGTTTCTCGCTTCTAAATGCATTAATTGATCACTTGTGGGAGGAATATTCTAATTCGAATAATTAGAATATATTATAATGTGACTTTATGTTTGTTTTGTAATATTTTAATGAATCATATTTTTATTTTACATTAATTCAAATATATTTGTTCTAAAAAAATATTTTAATAATTATTATGAAATTTTGAATTTAAGTATAGATATTAATTAAATGAAAAATAATTTAGTCAACAAATGTATCATATCCATATTTTTCAATAAAAAATATAAAATATTTGGTGCTACACAATTAGATTTATTAATTTTTCTTAAAAAAAGATTAATTATTGGAAAAATACATGAGTTTTCGTGATAATACCAAAATAAAATAGAAGTTACGATAGGCACGACTTTGTTTATATGTTTAAAAAAAGATTAATTATAGGAAAAATACATGAGTTTTGATACAATATTTGTAATTTACACATAAACTTTGAAACTTTACCTGCAATTACCACACAATTTTATAATTTGTTGAAAAACTGACACAATTTTACAATAAAATGTAAATTAAACAAATCATTCCGAGCTTTATTGTATAGTGAAAATCAATTATTTACAAAATTATAATATTTTTTTATAATTGTTTGGAATTTTGGGTATGTATTTTGACCAAATTATAAAATTTTGTGTTGTGAAGTTGTGTCTAGATTGCTAATTTGTCAAATTTCATTTTTTTTTTTTTGTGTAATTGATCCTTGTTATGGACAAAAATGGTTTGACTCATTAACGCTTATGGGTGATTCTATATATAGCCACTAATTTTCTCATCATAGCCACCCAAATTAAATTAAATAAAAGTGTGAATTGAATGTTCCATTTTGCCCTTATGGCCTTACTATTTCTTCTCCACGACTCTGCCATAGTAATTTTGTTCTGCAAACATAAATTTAATTTATAATACGTGATTAGCTTTAGTTTTGATGTAAAATTTGTGATTAGCCTTGGCACGTAAAACTCATCCTCCAATTCACCCAATTTAAAAGCATCAAACTCGCCCAATTAATAAATCACCTAAAATACAAAAAAGTCACCCAATTATTAAGTAGTCAGAAAATAAAAGAAATATTTTAAATTAAAATTAAATTTCGAAGAGGATGTTGCTTGATGAAAATATATACCGACCTTCTTTCAGCGTTCAAGTACCCCAATTGCAAAATTTCGCAATCATAAAGTTAACAAGAAGTTTATGGACTGAATTATATTCTTGTCAAAAAAATTTGCAAGTAGAACAACACAAGTGTTAAAATAAGGTTCAATGTGCAAATCAACGTATACCTTCAAATTTTACAGAGGATTTAGGGCTTCTCTAAATATTAAATTTGTTGCTTCTTTTTTTCGAAGACGGAGGCTTTACATTTCCAGAATTGAAGGATATACACAAAGAATGGTGGAAACTCTAATAAAAGAAATTTGGGGGGGGGGGGGGGGCTATAAGGGCAAAATTGAATATTTAATTTATGTTTATATTTTATTTAATTTTGGTGGTTATAATGAGAAAATTTTGGACTATGTATAGAATTACCCAACACTTATTTATTTAGGCCCAATAAAATCATTTGTCTTCAGTCCACCAACAAAGCCCAAAACACTACCATGTTTGTAGTCCCGAAGAAGTCATACTAAGTCAAGATCAAAAATCTAGATTGGACGAGGTATAAGGAGGGGCAACCAAGTCTAGGGGAGAAGCTGGAGATTTCAGATTCTCAAATAAGGTACATGAGATCCTCATCACAGGGGACTCTAATTCTTGCTTTTATTTTATCTCCCTCAATCTTATTTGGGAATACAATTATCTGACTTGGGTGTTGGAGAGCGAACGAACACTACCCTTTTGGCATTCCTCACTCTAACGTCATTTTTGTTTGTCTATGCAGATCGTCATTATCCGAACTCTGAACGAATTTAATGGTAGATTTGTGGATCTACCATCCTTAAAAATTATAAAAACATGAAACTAAAAATTACAAGTTTGTTGCTTAAATATATAACAAGCTAATATATTATTTACAGAGAAGCTTCCTAATTATATATAAAAAAAACTCATGTAATTGAGACAATTATTTACACAGAGAAGCTTCCTAAATATATAAATAGCTAAGTAGTTATTTACAGTGAGAAGATTAGAAGCTTCCTAAATATATATAAAAAGTTATGGGTGGTTGATCCGGCCAATCTTGAAAAAATGTTAAAATTAATATTAACCGTAACACTAAAAAGTATCAGTTCAAAGCCTTAAAGTATCACCTATAGTATCGGATATAAAGAAAAAATAAAAATAAAAAAACAACAAAACTAGCATCAACCGTAAGTCCATAACACTAACAAGTATTACTTAAAATTCAAAAAGTATCACATGTTTTGACGGGTTTTTTTTTTCGGGTTGAACATGTCATGAATGTATTGACTTGCGTTGACCATCTGTGCACCTGATACACAAGAGAATTAGCGAAAAAGTTAATATAAGAAAATCATTTACATCTTTACCAATATAATATATTCTTCAATGCGTGAATTAGCACAAGAAAATCAACATTGTATGTTGTTAGGGTTGTAAATGAATAGATTCACTCGTGAACTATTTAAAACTCGGCTCAAAAAAAGTTTATTCGTTTTCCAGACGAATCTCGAATCGAGCTCTATTAACTTATCAAGCTGAACTTGAATATAATAGTATTCGGCTCAACTAACTCACAAACATATTAGAATTTGTGCTTAATCAAATATGTCCGTGAACATGTTCACGATTCATAAATATTATAAATATTTTTTAATGGATAAATCAAACAAGCATTTTTTCGGAGCACATTCGAGCTTGGGCTCAATTAGTAAATTTTTTAGTATTTAATGAGTCGAGCTCGCATAATAAATATTTGTCGAATAGAGTTTGAACAAAAAAAAAATACAAATCAACCTCAAGCCGAACTAAAACTCTAATAATTTTTAATGAGTCAAGTTCGAACATCAAGATATTCGGCTCAATTCAATTCGTTGATGCATATTTTATGTACAAATAATTCTTCACCAAACGTTTGAATTTCTTTTTTGGCGGCTAAGGAAAAAACTATGGGCGCCTGCGGAAATATCTTAGCTTTAATATATATATACATACTAAACACTAAACATTATCTCTTCATTTCTATTTAAATATATATTCTCAAATCTCGAGAGCCGCCTGTCACAAATGTTAATAATTATTTAGCCTTATTATATTTCTTTCTTGTTTTCTCTTTCACAAATTATATCTCATCATTTTCATTCACACTGCAATTAAGTCTATTCATCTGTGTGTTTGTGCATTGATTTTCAAAGTTAAGAGAAAAATGGCGGCTTATGCATCTCTGGTTTCTGTTATGCAAATTATAAATCAGCTCCAGCATCATCCCTCCCCTCCAATTTCCATCGACGAACAACAAGTCGAATCTCTCACTGAAATTGTTACCTTCCTGCAGCAATTTCTTGAGGGCTCCACCGCTGAATCTGATCCACTGGAGATACGCATCGCAGATGCAGCCTACGAGGCGGAAGATGTTATCGAATCCCATATCGTCGACGCAATTCAGCTGCGCCGACGGCGATCCACCAGTTGGAGTTGGAGCAGCTTCTTCATCAATTGCTTTCCAAGTCATCATGAAGAACTCAGATTTTGGAACAAGTTCTGTCATGATCTACAGAAAGTGATAGAAGAAATGGATTCAATCAAGAAAACGGTGATGGAGATGATGAGAGAGAAGAGTAGTGCAGTCCAAGCTCATCAGCAGCAGCAGAGGAACATCATCAGATCCTCGTCTGTGATTGGGAAGAACATGAGCAGTATGATGGTGGGATTTGATGATGTGTTGGTTCAACTCTTGGATAAGCTCACCGGTGGACCATCCAGTCGCCAAGTCATCCCTATCACGGGGATGGGCGGAATAGGTAAGACCACTCTTGCTCGAAACGTATTTGAGCATGCACTCGTTAAGGATCATTTTGATATTTGTGCTTGGGTTACAATTTCGCAACAGTATAACACGAAAGAAATTGTTGGAGTTGGCCCAATTGCCATTTCGGCCCAGTCCCTATTTCTATCTTCAACCCGGCCCAAGACCCTAAACCCCTAACCCTACCCGACGGTCCATCTCCCCCTTCAATTCTAATAATTGAGCTCGCTGTTTCACGATGCTCTAGAACTCTCTATAACCTAGAGATGGATCGGCTTCTGAGAGAGGCCTCACAACACAGATCTACCTAGCATCCTTTCTCTCTCTTTCTGGATCTTCTCAACTTGCTCCCACGGTTTCTCTGGCCGGAGTTCTGACCATCGGCTCCTGTTTGGCCGCTGAGTGTTGGGAGAAGTTGCTGTTGAGGGAGAAAAGATCGATCATCGCCGCCCCCTCCAAACCCTACCCGCCGCTTCCTCTTCCCCTTCCCCTCTGGTCTGGGCATCTCCTGTCGCCGGAGTTGCTAGCGCCGCCGCCTGTGGGAAATCTGAGCCAGCCGTGCCTTTGGCACCCTTTCTCACTCTCGATTGCTTTTTGTCCTTTACTGTTCCTCGATATATTATCTCTGCTCTTTTATCTAACTTGTTCACCTGTTTACTCTACAGATCTGTTGACCCTTGTGCCTGTGAAGAACCTTGAAGGTCCCTTGACCTTCACCTCTGAGGCCGACGCCGGTGCAGCCTCTGCTTGAAGAACCCTAGTCTAGATACTGTTGTAATTATTGCTTGTAATCTATTTCTGGGTTCAAGCTACTTGAGTAGCAAGTGTTTAGGAACCGCAAGGGGTAGGAAACCAAGCGGTGCAACCCTAGCTAGGCGATATCACAACAGAAATTATTTGCAAAATTCTATCTCGAGAAAGTGGGAACTTGAGTGAGGAAGAATTAGGAGTTGATTTGCACAAATATCTATATGATAGGAGGTATCTCATAATAATGGATGATATGTGGAGTATAGAAGTGTGGGAGAAGATGGGATCTTTCTTTGTTGATTGTAACAATGGGAGCCGAATAATTGTTACAACTAGGGAATCTCACTTGACTTCCCAATTGACCCAATCTAATTATGGCCTTGATATGAAATTTCTAGATGAGGTTGATAGTTGGAATCTCTTCTCCAAAACTGTTTTCGGGGAAGAAAGTACTATTCCTCTTGAACTGGAGAAAATAGGAAAGAAGATTGTGGAAAAATGCAGAGGGCTTCCTCTTTCAATTGTTGTGATTGGAGGCCTTCTGGCAAAATCCCAACATACACAAAAATATTGGGAGGATATAGAGCAAAAATTCAATTCAATTGTGAATTTTGAGAACGATCAGTATTGCTTGAAAATATTGAAATTGAGTTATAACCATTTGCCGGCTCATCTAAAGCCATGTTTCTTGTATATGGGAAGTTTTGAGGAAGACAAAAGAATTCGTGTCTCCTCGCTCATCAAGCTGTGGGTTTCTGAAGGATTTCTAAAACCAGAAAATGGCAAAACCTTGGAAACAATTGGAGAAGAGTTCTTAAAGGATTTAATTGATAGAAATCTCATTTTAATTCATAATTTGGGATCTACTGGAAATATAAAGTACTGCAAAATACATGATTTGTTGAGGGATCTCTGTTTGAAAGAAGCCGAAAATGAGAGGTTTTATTATGTGATTGGGCAACATGGTGCTCAAGGCATACATAACCGACGCCGCATGTTTTATCCTAAAATAAGTTCTAATGAAGTTTTCCAATCCCTATCTCATATTCGTTCTCTTACATCTCAACACCATCAAGTTAGATTGTCGACAAATTTTAGATTATTGAGGATATTTAATGCATCTTATTCAAATATATTTATAGTTGAGCCTAATGTTCCTGAGTACCGCTTAAAAAAAGTTATTGATAAGTTAGTGAACTCTAGGTATGTTGCTATTAATGCATATAGTTGGAAAACCAAACTCCCTTCTTCAGTTAATTTCCTTTGGAATCTACATACACTACGAATTGAAGCTGGAAAAGGAGTCATTGTTGCACCAGTTGAGATTTGGAAGATGTCTCAACTTAGACATGTCGAGTTCTTATTAGATGGTATGTATCTCCCAGATCCTCCGAGTGACAGTAGTACCGTGATCTTGGAGAATCTACAAACACTCAAAGGAGTAGTGAATTTCAAGTGTGGAGAAGAGGTGGTTAAGAGAATTCCCAATATCATGAAATTGAAAATTGAATATCTGGAATTTACAGAAATTGGGAGACATGATGGTGATTACTATTGCCTCAGCAATCTTCAGTGTCTGTGTAAACTAGAATCTTTCACCTTCAATAGGGTTAGCAGAAGTGATGATGAATTTATGCAAAGCCTTACCTTCCCACACTCTCTTCAAAAGTTGGTTATGATAGATCATTGTTCATTTGGGTGGGAAGAGATGCTAGAAAAGATAGGGCCATTACCCCTTCTTCAGAAGCTCAATTTGAGATTAGGGAGCTTCACAACACACAAGTGGGAAACAATTGAAGGCCAATTCCTCAGCCTTAAATCCTTGCAAGTGTCAGGTTGTCGTGGTTTGAAACAGTGGATGATAGAAAACAGCTCCCATTTTCCATGCCTTGAGCACCTTCACCTTGCTGCATTGAGAGAGTTGGAGGAGATCCCTACAGAAATTGGTGAAATACCAACGCTGCAATCAATTGAGTTAGAGCATTGCAGTGACTCAGTGGTTAAGAGTGCGAAAAAGATAGTAGAGGAACAAGAGGAATCACAAGGGGGTGAAGAACAACTGTCCTTTCATGTTGAAGTTTTCATCTACGAGAAGCAGCAAGAAGGACTGCAGAGCCTCGCAAGCCGCAACTTTAAAGTTGATGTGCGCTTAGTAGATTGATCTCTTCTTTCTATTTCTCACTTTGTTCTCCTCTTTCACTTCTGCTCTCATGAATTCTCATTTTAATTCTTTCATCTTAATTAATTAATAAAAATTCATTTCATTTATCCTCTCGCATTATGATCTCATTTGCAAAATAAATGAACTGCAACAACATTTTTATAAGTTTTGTTGTTTAGGATTTTATACAACCATACTGATGGATGGATATTGATATTCGTTAAAAAAAATAAAGAAATTAAAAGAAAGAAAGACAGATAATCATATACGTATTGGATGGAATAATGAATATATATATATATATACATGTATGTATAATTCATAATTTTTTATAAAGCTTTTTACGAAAATTAAATAATACGGAAACATTTCGTGACTTTATTTTATGTAATGCAATTTGAATTTCGTTCAATTTTTAATTCGAATGATGTACACATGTATAGTAAATTTACATTTGTAAATATTATATACACTATACACACAACTTAGTTAAGATGGGAAAAAGAAAGATTATATATTGTTTGTATGTGTGGACGATAGAATTTGTGAATTTTAAACCAATTGAGTTAGTAGGAAGAAATTGTTTTCTGAGTTTTAGTAGTTCATTTCCTTTTATTTTTCAATATTTTGAGATTTATTGAGTGTTTGAGAATTGAATGAGCACACACTTTCTGACATATATTCAAAATGTTTTGTTTTATTGCTAAATTGATATTAAAAAAAAAAAAACTTTTTTGGGAGTAGAAATAGAACTTAATTGTGTTGCTTGGTTGAGTTATTTAAATGATTGCACTTTTCTTTATTCATATTGCAAAATAATGACGTCAATAACACATGACAATAATACATAAATTAACCATTTATGGGCCAACATAATCATAATAAATTATATATTATACTTGAGTCACAAAAACAATGAGTTTTTTTTTTTGTTTTTTTTCCAACCCAAAGGCCAGTCCAATTTAGATAAATAAAACTGAAATAAATGTACTATCATCTATTTTTAACTAACTAATTAACTATTGAATTTTCTGGATCGGAAATCTACAATAATGAATTTTGGGTTGAGAAAATAGAAGATATTAGTACTTACTATGAGTAACGTTCGTGATGTCTTCTCTTTTATGGGTGTTGAGCTTTGTGTTTAATGACTCGTCGATCTTCTTGTGTCCACCATCCTATATATCACGAAAAAAAACATCACATAGCAAAACTCAATAAAATTAATGCGAAAAATGAAATAAATTATTGGAGATGCTACAAGAGAATAGACTAATGCACGTGATGTTCTAAGAAAAATAGCGGTGCTAGTTTCCTAATGCATGTTATATTCTAAAAAAATTATAGAGAGATTATATTCTTAGTAGATCCAAATATTCTTATAAACATTGATGATCTAGTGTGATGCTAGTTTCATAAAATATTACATGTAAAGTTAATGAATAAACTAATTTAAATTTTCTTTTTCACACCGCTTCGCAACTTCATCCATTTCCATCCTAATTGATGACATGTCTATATCAGTTATGTTTATAATTTTTCTGTTAAAATAAAAATGGCGGAAATTATCGATGCAGGATAAAATACTCTAATCCACATTTCATATTTACCATTGTATTTCACTATCAAATTTAATATTTATAATTAGTTATAATTAACATTTATTGCTAAAAATTAAAATTTTAAAAAACTATATATTTCCTAATTTTGGAATAATCAACTCTATTAACTAATTAAAAATAAAAAATAAATATAAATCCTGATTGGGTGGAATCAACTCTAAATAATAATTATAAAATTAAACTAAACCAAAATAAATTCAAATTGAAGAGAAAAAAAAGGATGAAAATTTAATAAAAATCAAGATAGAACACGTCGTGTGGAATAGAGAATTTCATTTGTGTCTATGCATACATGTATTTTAAATTTTTATTCACGTGAATTAGCACGAGATATATAGTCAAAATGCATCAGCTTCACATATTTATTCGAAGAAAAATAGTTAATTAAATCAAGTGGTAATATTTATATCGTTGTTGCGACAAATCAATATATATTTTCTAAATTCCATTACTAATTACTTTAAAGTCTAATGGACATACCAACAATTTGTATAATAGCTGGTTTTCACAAAAAACACGTGGTAATACCAAAAATAAAATAAAAGTTACAGTAGGCACGACTTTGTTTATATGTTTAAAAAAATATTAGTTACTGGAAAAATACATAAGTTTTGATACAATTTGTAAATTACACATGAATTTTGAAACTTAACTTGCAATTACCACACAATTTTATAATTTGTTGAAAAGGGACTCTGATTCTTGCTTTTATTTTTATCTCTCTCAATCTTATTTGAAAATACAATTATCTAATTTGGACGTCAGAGAACGAACGAACGCTAACGAACGAACGCTAACCCTTCAGCATTCCTCACTCTAACGCCATTTTTGTTTGTCTATACAGATCGTCATTGTTCGAACTCCGAACGAATTTGATTGTAGTTTTGTGGATCTACCATTCTTAAAAATTATAATGATACTAAAAATTACAAGTTTGTTGCTTAAATATATAACAAGCTAATATATTATTTACAGAGAAGCTTCCTAATTATATAAAAAAAACTCATGTAATTGAGACAATTATTTCACAGAGAAGCTTCCTAAATATATAAAAAGCTAATTAGTTATTTACAGAGAGAAGATCAGAAGCTTCCTAAATATATAAAAAAAAAGTTAGCATCAACTGATAACAATAACACTAAAAAATATTACTTAAAATTCAAAAAGTTGCACCTGTTTTGACGGATTTTTTTTTTTCGGGTTGAACATGTCAATATATTGACTTGCGTTGACATCTGATATGCATTTGATACACATGAGAATTAGCGAAAAAGTTAATATAAGAAAATCATTTACAACTTTACCAATATAATATATTCTTCAATGCGTGAATTAGCATAAGAAAATCAACATTATATATTGTTAGGGTTGTAAATGAATAGACTCACTCGTGAGCTATTCGAAACTCGGCTCAAAAAAAGCTTGTCCAATATGCTTGTTCGTTTTTTAAACGAGTCTCGAATCGAGCTCTATTAACTTATCAAGCCGAACTCGAACATAATAGTTTTGGGCTCAACTAACTCGCGAGCATATTTGAGTTTGAGTTTAATCAAATATGTTCGCGAACGTGTTCATGAAAATTATAAATATTTTTGAATGGATAAATTAAAAAAAAAAACGTTTTTTGAGCTCGAGGAAGAACATGTAAATTAAATAAGTTTTTTTTTTGGAGCGCATTCAGGCTTTGATTCAATTAGTAAATTTTTTAGCGTTTCACGAATCGAGCTCGAGTATGATAAATATTTATCGAATAGAGTTTGAATAAAAAAAACATGAATCGAGCTCTAGTCGAACTCAAACTCTAATAATACTTAACGAGTCAAGCTCGAACATCAAAATATTCGGTTCAATTCAATTCATTTATAGCCCCATACTTTAGGTACAAATAATTAAATCAGAGTGGTGCTGTAACATCCAATCGTATGAATTTCTTTCTTGGCGGCTAAGGAAAAAACCATGGGCGCCACAAATACTAATGATTCATTCGCCTATTTCTCTATTCTTTCATCTCGGTTTAAATATATATTCTCAAATCTCGAGAGCCGCCCACCACAAATGTTAATAATTATTTAGCCTTATTATATTTCTTTCTTGTTTTCTCTTTCACAAATCATATCTCATCATTTTCATTCACACTGCAAATCTATTCTGCTGTGTGTTTGTGCATTAATTTTCAAAGTTAGAGAAAAATGGCAGCTTATGCATCTCTGGTTTCTGTTATGCAAATTATAAATCAGCTCCAGCATCATCCTTTCCCTCCAATTTCCATCGACGAACAACAAGTCGAATCTCTCACTGAAATTGTTACCTTCCTGCAGCAATTTCTTGAGGGCTCCACCGCTGAATCTGATCCACTGGAGATACGCATCGCAGATGCAGCCTATGAGGCGGAAGATGTTATCGAATCCTATATCGTCGACGCAATTCAGCTGCGCCGACGGCGATCCACTAGTTCGAGTCATCATGAAGAAATCAGACCTTGGAACGAGTTCTACCATGATCTACAGAAAGTGATAGAAGAAATGGATTCAATCAAGAAAACGGTGATGGAGATGATGAGAGAGAAGAGTAGTGCAGTCGAAGCTCATCAGCAGCAGCAGAGGAACATCATCAGATCCTCGTCTGTGATTGGGAAGAACATGAGCAGTATGATGGTGGGATTTGATGTGTTGGTTCAACTCTTGGATAAGCTCACCGGTGGATCATCCAGTCGTCAAGTCATCCCTATTACGGGGATGGGCGGAATAGGTAAAACCACTCTTGCTCGAAACGTATTTGAGCATGCACTCATTAAGGATCATTTTGATATTTGTGCTTGGGTTACAATTTCACAACAGTATAACACCAAAGAAATTATTTGCAAAATTCTTTCTCGAGAAAGTGGGAACTTGAGTGAGGAAAAATTAGGAGTTGAATTGCACAAATATCTATATGATAGGAGGTATCTCATAATAATGGATGATATATGGAGTGTAGAAGTGTGGGAGAAGATGGGATCTTTCCTTGTTGATTGTAACAATGGGAGCCGAATAATTGTTACAACTAGGGAATCTCACTTGACTTCCCAATTGACCCAATCTAATTATGGCCTTGATATGAAATTTCTAGATGAGGTTAATAGTTGGAATCTCTTCTCCAAAATTGTTTTCGGGGAAGAAAGTACTATTCCTCTTGAACTGGAGATAATAGGAAAGAAGATTGTGAAAAAATGCAGAGGGCTTCCTCTTTCAATTGTTGTGATTGGAGGCTTTCTGGCAAAATCCCAACATACACAAAAATATTGGGAGGATATAGAGCAAAAGGTCAACTCAATTGTGAATTTGGAGAATGATCAATATTGCTTGAAAATATTGAAATTGAGTTATAACCATTTGCCGGCTTATCTAAAGCCATGTTTCTTGTATATGGGAAGTTTTGAGGAAGACAAAAGAATTCGTGTCTCCACGCTCATCAAGCTGTGGGTTTCTGAAGGATTTCTAAAACCAGAAAATGGCAAAACCTTGGAAACAATTGGAAAAGAGTTCTTCAAGGATTTAATTGATAGAAATCTCATTTTAATTCATGATTTGGGATCTACTGGAAACATAAAGCACTGCAAAATGCATGATTTGTTGAGGGATCTCTGCTTGAAAGAAGCTGAAAGTGAGAGGTTTTATTATGTGATTGGGCAACATGGTCCTCCAGGCATACATAACCGACGCCGCATGTTTTATCCTAAAATAAGTTCTAATGAAGTTTTCCAATCCCTATCTCATATTCGTTCTCTTACATCTCAACACCATCAAGTTAGATTGTCGACAAATTTTAGATTGTTGAGGATATTTAATGTATCTTATTCAGATATATTTATAGTTGAGCCTGACTTACTCGAGTACCGCCTAAAAAAAGTGATTGATAAGTTAGTGAACTCTAGGTATGTTGCTATTAATGCTTTTAGATGGAAAACCAAACTCCCTTCATTTAATTTCCTTTGGAATCTACATACACTACGAATTGAAGCTGGAAAAGGAGTCATTGTTGCACCAGTTGAGATTTGGAAGATGTCTCAACTTAGACATGTCGAGTTCTTATTAAATGGTATGCATCTCCCAGATCCTCCGAGTGACAGTAGTACCGTGATCTTGGAGAATCTACAAACACTCAAAGGAATAGTGAATTTCAAGTGTGGAGAAGAGGTGGTTAAGAGAATTCCCAATATCATGAAATTGGTCATACAATATGAAGAATTTACAGAAATTGGGAGACATGATGGAGATTACTATTGCCTCAGCAATCTTCAGCGTCTGTGTAAACTGGAATCTTTAACCTTCAATAGGCTTAGCAGAAGTGATGATGAATTTATGCAGAGCCTTACCTTCCCACAGTCTCTTAAAAAGTTGGTTATGATAGATCATTGTTCATTTGGGTGGGAAGAGATGCTAGAAAAGATAGGGTCATTACCCCTTCTTCAGAAACTCGATTCGAGATCAGGGAGCTTCACAACACACAAGTGGGAAACAATTGAAGGCCATTTCCCCAGCCTCAAATTCTTGAGACTGGATTGTAGTGGTTTGAAACATTGGATGATAGAAGACAGCTCCCATTTTCCATGCCTTGAGCACCTCCACCTTTATAGATTAAGAGAGTTTGAGGAGATCCCTACAGAAATTGGTGAAATACCAACGCTGCAATCAATTAAGTTGGAGGATTGCAGCGACTCAGTGGTTAAGAGTGCGAAGAAGATAGTAGAGGAACAAGAGGGAATCACACTGAGGTGAAGAACCTTTCATGTTCGAGTTTTCATCTACGAGAAGCAGCAAGAAGGACTGCAGAGCCTCGCAAGCCTCAACTTAATTTCTCACTTTGTTCTCCTATCTCACTTCTGCTATCATGAATTCTCATTTTAATTCTTTCATCTTAATTCATTAATAAAAGTTCATTTCATTTATCCTCTCGCATTATGATCTCATTTGCAAAATAAACGAACCGCAAGAACATTTTTAAAAGTTTTGTTGTTCAGAATTTTATATATACAACGATATTGATGGATGGAAATTGATATTCATTAAAAAAATAAAGAAATTAAAAGAAAGAAAGATAATCATATACGTATTGGATGGATATTGATATATGTATTGGATGTTTATAAATTAATCAATAATTATATACCGTGTTCCTATGAACAAGTCAACAAACCAAACAACCTCTTACTGTACTTACAGTACATGTAATCAAGAAGAATGAAACACAAACCAAACATTGCCAACAACCTCTTTCAACTGAAATGGGATGATGGCCTAGTGGCGTTGTCACCTTTTTTGCACAAGACAATTGTCGGTTACTCTCGTCATAAAAGAAAAAGGATTAAATATAATTCAAACTAGCAACTAAGATAGCCAGTTCCAAATGAAAACGTCCATGATTCGACTTGTATCCCACACCGTATAGAAAGTCGAATGCAACACAGTGATTAATCATATAGTGATTTAATGTTATCTTATTAATGTATCATTTTGATTGCAATTCTCAATAAAAAAAAATTGAAATAAAGCGGTAAGTTTAAAATTTCTTAACTAGCATCCAACTATTGTGTAAAATTGGCAATTGCTAGTCCAGAGATTGAAGTGTTTGTTATTTTTCTGCAGTTATATTATGAAATAGAACCGAGTTTGGAAAATCATGAAACACAAAATTGTTTAATCATCTTTGTTTGTTTAACAAACTAGTATTACCCCACAAGTTGCGTGGTTATATGAGCGATGTTATGTGGTCGAACGTACATTAGTGCTCATTACGTGTCTAATTTCATACGTGATCTTTTTGTTTCTAATAGTTTTTCATATTTAAATAAGATGTGTTTCTATTGTACTATAACAATTTTCAAATACGGAATGAAACACAACATGTGGACACAAAAAATGTTTTAAGAAAAAAATACCAATGTCGAGCATGGAAAAAATATAAATTTAGTAAACACAAACATTTTGTAATAGTAATATCAGCTTGTTTGATACAAATAAATATTATTAAATAAATTATTCATCATTTCACAAAAACTAACAACAACAACAACAAATTATGTATACATATATATATATATATATATTATTTTTAGTTTCAGTTTTATTTTTTTTACTTAAAAAAATAATGAATATATAAATATGTATAATTCATAATTTTTTATAAAGCTTTTTACAAAAATTAAATAATACGAAAACATTTCGTGACTTTATTTTATGTAATGCAATTTGAATTTCGTTGTACACATGTAGAGTAAATTTACATTTGTAAATATTATATACACACAACTAAGTTAAGATAAGGAAAAAGAAAGATTATATATTGTTTGTGTGTGTGGACGATATAATTTGTGAATTTTAAACCAATTGAGTTAGTAGCAAAAAATTGTTTTCTGGGTTTTAGTAGTTCATTTCCTTTTATTTTTCAATATTTTGAGATTTATTGAGTGTTTGAGAATTGAATGAGCACACACTTTTTGACATATGTTCAAAATGTTTTGTTTTATTGCTAAATTTTGATAAAAAAAAAAAACAAAATAAAATTGGGAGTAGAAATAGAACTTAATTGTGTTGCTTGGTTGAGTTATTTAAATGATTGCACTTTTCTTTATTCATATTGTAAAATAATGACGTCAATAACACATGACAATAATACATAAATGAAGCATTTATGGGCCAACATAATCATAATAAATTATATATTATACTTGAGTCACAAAAATGATGAGTTTTTTTTTCCAACCCGAAGGCTAGTCCAATTTAGATAAAGAAAAAAAATGAATAAAAAATAATCAATATCAGCTTTGAGTGAGTTTCCACTTTCCAAATACTTCTTGGGGCCTAGGGTTTTGAATGTTTATACCCGATGATGAATGTTGAGTATCTTTGAATTTGACTTTTGATGAAAACTGAAATAAATTTACTATCATCTATTTTTAATTAACTATTTAATTAATGAACTATTGAATTTTCTGAAAATCTACAATAATGAATTTGGGTTGAGAAAATAGAAGATATATACTTACTATGAGTAACGTTTGTGATGTCTGCTTTTTTATGGGTGCTGAGCTTTGTGTTCAATGACTCGTCGATCTTCTTGTGTCCACCACCCTATATATCACGAAAAAAAAAAAACATCACATAGCAAAACTCAATAAAATTAATGGGAAAAATGATCAACATTTTTTCTGATATCGTGAAATTATTCTCTTATGCATGCTGATTTTTTTTTAAAAAAATTATGTAGCAGCATGTTCGTGGAAGATGGTTCTGGTAGTATACTGTTAATCTTTGTGAATCATCAACCGGATCACAACTTTCAATTCCATATTTGTCTTAAATTGTTACAACCAAATCACACACTACATCTTCAAGTCCATATTTTTCTTTAAAATGCCTACAACAAATTTATAGAAGAAAGAGCATTTAAAAATCTGAAAAATATAATACAAAACATGAAAAATAAACCATTGCTCTAAATTTGAAGCAAAACCAAGAAAAGAAGAAAAAGTGACAAAGAGACTGAATAGCAATTTACAATTTTATTTTATTTTTGAGCAAGAAATTTGCAAAGTTGAATGAATGTTTTGGACTTAAAAAATTGGCATACAACATCTATATAGTGCTGGATTCGAAAATATGTGTATTTCAAAATTTGTACAACAAAAACTTAAAATTTGAATTTTGAACTCGATTGACAGAGTTATGTGCGTACATAATTCAGTCAACAAACGTATCATATCCATATTTTTTAATAAAAAATATAAAATATTTGGTGCTACACAATTAGATTTATTAATTTTTCTTAAAATAAGATTAATTATTGGAAAAATACATGAGTTTTCGTGATAATACCAAAATAAAATAAAAGTTACGATAGGCACAACTTTGTTTATATGTTTAAAAAAAGATTAATTATAGGAAAAATACATGAGTTTTGATACAATATTTGTAATTTACACATAAACTTTGAGACTTTACCTGCAATTACCACACAATTTTATAATTTATTGAAAAATTGACACAACTTTACAATAAAATGTAAATTAAACAAATC
Organism: Perilla frutescens; assembly: GCA_026008535.1. Taxonomy (NCBI): domain Eukaryota; kingdom Viridiplantae; phylum Streptophyta; class Magnoliopsida; order Lamiales; family Lamiaceae; genus Perilla; species Perilla frutescens. Next base: position 70,036,761 of record BRKX01000004.1, read on the forward strand.
ATTCCGAGCTTTATTGTATAGTGAAAATCAATTATTTACAAGATTATAATATTTTTTTATAATTGTTTGGAATTTTGGGTATGTATTTTGACCAAATTATAAAATTTTGTGTTGTGATTGTAATATTTCAAAGTTGTGTCTAGATTGCTAATTTGTCAAATTTCATTTTTTTTTTTTTTTGTGTAATTGATCCTTGTTATGAACAAAAATGGTTTGACTCATTATAGCTTATGGGTGATTCTATACAAGGCCACTAATTTTCTCATCATAGCCACCCAAATTAAATTAAATAAAAGTGTGAATTGAATGTTCCATTTTGCCCTTATGGCCTTACTATTTCTTCTCCACGACTCTGCCATAATAATTTTGTTCTGCAAACATAAATTTAATTTAAAATACGTGATTAGCTTTAGTTTTGATGTAAAATTTGTGATTAGCCTTGGCATGTAAAACTCATCCTCCAATTCACCAAATTTAAAAGCATCAAACTCGCCCAATTAATAAATCACCTAAAATACAAAAAATTCACCCAATTATTAAGTAGTCAGAAAATAAAATAAATATTTTTAATTAAAATTAAATTTCGAAGGAGGATGTTGCTTGATGAAGATATATACTGTAACGCCCCAGTCCCACTAGGACCGAAACGTCACCAAAACATACGTACATGCTTACGTAATAAATACTTTTATAAAAATTAGATTTAACTTTATTAATAATTTGTAAACGGACAGCACTTCGACTTAAAAATGTTCAAACCCACACTCAGGCGTTTTTAAAGTCAACTTTCAACAAGGCTTTTCGAAATCACAAACTCACACATAACCAAATGACCTGTTAACAAGAAATATATATAGTCAAACAGGCCAAACACTTAAAAGCACCACGGTCAACCCTTATATACATTCAAAATATTTGTATATACAGTTAAAATTGACCACGGGGTCAACAACTTTCAAATTTAAAGGTTTTGCAGAGTATCAACGAAAGCATTTAATATTTAATATACAAACATAAGTTTAAAGATGGTTTTAAGCAAAAACCACATATGGGTCAACCATCAAAACCCAAACCAGCAACACGTCGTCAACCAGCTCAATCTCCAGGACCTGAAAACATTTGAAAATATTTGGGTTGAGTGCCAGAAAACACTCAGTGGGCATTAACATTCGTCCAAGACAAACTTTCATGCTTTAAAACTGTTATACTGCATAAATCATGGAAAATAACCATGAACGTTCTTTATAACAAAGTTTACTCTTCTTCATTGGATGAGAGACCCAATGTGATCACATGATACTTTACGGTTACTTATCTAGACATTTAGTCACAAAGTAAACCGTCTATGCTTGTAAGTCGGAATTCCTCTATGCATGAAGTCTCATAACATCCAATCATTGCGTAAACAATGCTATTAAAACATTTAACATGCTTTTCATGGATGAATTTAAAACATAGTAGTGAGATATAGAAAAACCCACCTGGCTGATCTCAAAGTGCAGTGAAAATTTTATGCAATGCTATTATGCTTCCCCTCCGTCTCGACCTATAAAATTAAAATTCTAACTTAGAATCCTCAAATAGGTCACAAAGGTAATAACTTAAATCCTAAATAACTTAATTAGGGTTTTCCTATGCCTTGGGATCGTTTGGAATTGAAATAGAGTCAAATGGGCGAATAATGCGCATTTGACGGATTGAATCAAGTTACTGATCCTGATTAAAAATTTATTGGACTTCGTTGACATAATTGAATGGTTAAATATGTATCAGGCTGAAGAACCGAAAACAAATATGAATTTAAAAATTAGATTAATTTAATATTAAATGACCAAATCCGAGCTTAAATAGATCAAATAACATTGGATTAAAATAAAGAAATATCAAAAATAAAAATAAAAACTCACCTTTCTTATCTTTCTCTCTTTTTTTTTTTTTTCTATTTTTCTTCTTCAACTTTTTTCTTCGTTTTTGCTTCTGACTTTTTTTCTCTTTCTTTTTCTTTCGATTTTTCTCTTCTTGTTTTTTTTATTAACTTAACTTCTATCTCAAGCTACCACCTAATATATATATAGAAAATATATATATAGAATCACACGTGTACACTTGTACACTTGAATTAGCCAAAATGGTTCCAAGTGTAATGATGACTAATCTCCCTTCTTTTTCTTTTTCTTTTATTTTCTCTTTTTTTTTAATAAAACTATTATTAATTATGTATAGTCTATTCTTGTAACTACGCATATATATATATATATATATATATATAATCTACTAATCACTCTCATATGCATTCCAAATGTGCAAATTGGATTAGCCGAAGTCCCAAATTTATCCAAATGAAATTTAATCAATTGATATAAATTTATTTTTTTATTGGATTCTTCAAATGGATAGGCCCATCAATAGATATATATATTATAAAATAGTTGGAAATAACATAAATAGATGGTCTGAAAGTGTATAATTAATTGGACTTGAAATTATAGAATTGGGCTTGGTGGAATAAATTTATTTCAAAGTGTTTAATGAAATAAATTTCATTGGAAGTTCAAATGAAGTCCGAATTGGATGAACTTGATATCAAAACGATCCCATTAATATCTATTTTTATAATATGATTTCTAATTTTAACTTAGAGGCTCAACTATGGTCGAGACATTTCTTAGTCTTATTGTGCCTCTAAGCCCGTAAATAAATTGGGTTCTAATTTTATGAAATTTCTAATTATCATCAAATAATACTATATTTTTCCGGGGTGTTACATATACCGACCTTCTTTCAGCGTTCAAGAACACTAATTGCAAAATTTCGCAATCATGAATTTAATTAACAAGAAGTTCATGGACTAAATTATATTCTTGTCAAAAAAATTTGCAAGTAGAACAACACAAATGTTAAAATAAGGTTCAATGTGCAAATCAACGTATACCTTCAAATTTTGCAGAGGATTTAGAGCTTCTTTAAATATTAAATTTGCTGCTTCTTTTTTTCGAAGACGGAGGCTTTACATTGCCAGAATTGAAGGATATACACAAAGAATGGTGGAAACTCTAATAAAAGAAATTTTGGTGGGGCTATAATGGCAAAATTGAATATTTAATTTATGTTTATATTTTATTTAATTTTGGTGGTTATAATGAGAAAATTTTGGACTATATATAGAATTACCCAATGCTTATTTATTTAGGCCCAATAGAGTGATTTGTCTTCAGTCCACCGACAAAGCCCAAAACACTACCATGTTTGTAGTCCCGAAGAAGTCATACTAAGTCAAGATCAAAAATCTAGATTGGACGAGGTATAATAAGGAGGGGCAACCGAGTCTAGGGGAGAAGCTGGAGATTTCATATTCTCAAATAAGGCACATGAGGTCCTCGTCACAGGGGACTCTAATTCTTGCTTTTATTTCATCTCCCTCGATCTTATTTGGGAATACAATTATCTGATTTGGGTGTCGAAGAGCGAACGAACACTACCCCTTCGGCGTTCCTCACTCTAACGTCATTTTTGTTTGTCTATGCAGATCGTCATTATCTGAACTCTGAACGAATTTAATAGTAGATTTGTGGATCTACCATCCTTAAAAATTATAAAAACATGAAACTAAAAATTACAAGTTTGTTGCTTAAATATATAACAAGCTAATATATTATTTACAGAGAAGCTTCCTAATTATATATAAAAAAAACTCATGTAATTGAGACAATTATTTACACAGAGAAGCTTCCTAAATATATAAATAGCTAAGTAGTTATTTACAGTGAGAAGATTAGAAGCTTCCTAAATATATATAAAAAGTTATGGGTGGTTGATCCGGCCAATCTTGAAAAAATGTTAAAATTAATATTAACCGTAACACTAAAAAGTATCAGTTCAAAGCTTTAAAGTATCACCTATAGTATCGGATATAAAGAAAAAATAAAAATAAAAAAACAACAAAACTAGCATCAACCGTAAGTCCGTAACACTAACAAGTATTACTTAAAATTCAAAAAGTATCACATGTTTTGACGGGTTTTTTTTTCGGGTTGAACATGTCATGAATGTATTGATTTGCGTTGACCATCTGTGCACCTGATACACAAGAGAATTAGCGAAAAAGTTAATATAAGAAAATCATTTACAACTTTACCAATATAATATATTCTTCAATGCGTGAATTAGCACAAGAAAATCAACATTGTATGTTGTTAGAGTTGTAAATGAATAGATTCACTCGTGAACTATTTAAAACTCAGCTCAAAAAAGTTTATTCATTTTCCAGACGAATCTCGAATCGAGCTCTATTAACTTATCAAGCTGAACTCAAATATAATAGTATTCAGCTCAACTAACTTGCAAACATATTAGAATTTGTGCTTAATCAAATATGTCCGTGAACATGTTCACGATTCATAAATATTTTTTAATGGATAAATCAAACAAGCATTTTTTCGGAGCACATTCGAGCTTGGGCTCAATTAGTAAATTTTTTAGTATTTAATGAGTCGAACTCACATAATAAATATTTATCGAATAGAGTTTGAACAAGAAAAAAAATACAAATCAACCTCAAGCCAAACTAAAACTCTAATAATTTTTAATGAGTCAAGCTCGAACATCAAGATATTTGGCTCAATTCAATTCATTGATGCATATTTTATGTACAAATAATTCTTCACCAAACGTTTGAATTTCTTTTTTGGCGGCTAAGGAAAAAACTATGGGCGCCTGCCGAAATATCTTAGCTTTAATATATATATACATACTAAACACTAAACATTATCTCTTCATTTCTATTTAAATATATATTCTCAAATCTCGAGAAATGTTAATAATTATTTAGCCTTATCTTCATTTCTATTTAAATATATTTCTTTCTTGTTTTCTCTCTCACAAATCATATCTCATCATTTTCATTCACACTGCAGATCTATTCATCTGTGTGTTTCTGCATTGATTTTCAAAGTTAAGAGAAAAATGGCGGCTTATGCATCTCTGGTTTCTGTTATGCAAATTATAAACCAGCTCCAGCATCATCCTTTCCCTCCAATTTCCATCGACGAACAACAAGTCGAATCTCTCACTGAAATTGTTGCCTTCCTGCAGCAATTTCTTGAGGGCTCCACCGCTGAATCTGATCCACTGGAGATACGCATCGCAGATGCAGCCTACGAGGCGGAAGATGTTATCGAATCCTATATCGTCGACGCAATTCAGCTGCGCCGACGACGATCCACCAGTTCGAGTTGGAGCAGCTTCTTCATCAATTGCTTTCCAAGTCATCATGAAGAACTCAGACCTTGGAACAAGTTCTGTCATGATCTACAGAAAGTGATGGAGATGATGAGAGAGAAGAGTAGTGCAGTCGAAGCTCATCAGCAGCAGCAGAGGAACATCTTCAGATCCTCGTCTGTCATTGGGAAGAACACGAGCAGTATGACGGTGGGATTTAATGATGTGTTGGTTCAACTCTTGGATAAGCTCACCGGTGGACCATCCAGTCGCCAAGTCATCCCTATCACGGGGATGGGCGGAATAGGTAAGACCACTCTTGCTCGAAACGTATTTGAGCATGCACTCATTAAGGATCATTTTGATATTTGTGCTTGGGTTACAATTTCGCAACAGTATAACACAAAAGAAATTATTTGCAAAATTCTTTCTCTAGAAGGTGGGAACTCGAGTGAGGAAGAATTAAGAGTTGAATTGCACAAATATCTATATGATAGGAGGTATCTCATAATAATGGATGATATGTGGAGTATAGAAGTGTGGGAGAAGATGGGGGTTTTCTTTGTTGATTGTAACAATGCCGAATAATTGTTACAACTAGGCAATCTCACTTGACTTCCCAATTGACCCAATCTAATTATGGCCTTGATATGAAATTTCTAGATGAGGTTAATAGTTGGAATCTCTTCTCCAAAATTGTTTTCGAAGAAGAAAGTACTATTCCTCTTGAACTGGAGAAAATAGGAAAAAAGATTGTGGAAAAATGCAGAGGACTTCCTCTTTCAATTGTTGTGATTGGAGGCCTTCTGGCAAAATCCCAACTTACACAAAAATATTGGGAGGATATAGAGCAAAAATTCAATTCAATTGTGAATTTGGCGAATGATGAGTATTGCTTGAAAATATTGAAATTGAGCTATAACCATTTGCCGGCTTATCTAAAGCCAAGTTTCTTGTATATGGGAAGTTTCGAGGAAGACAAAAGCATTCGTGTCTCCACGCTCATCAAGTTGTGGGTTTCTGAAGGATTTCTAAAACCAGAAAATGGCAAAACCTTGGAAACAATTGGAAAAGAGTTCTTAAAGGATTTAATTGATAGAAATCTCATTTTAATTCATAATTTGGGATCTACTGGAAATATAAAGTACTGCAAAATGCATGATTTGTTGAGGGATCTCTGCTTGAAAGAAGCTGAAAATGAGAGATTTTATTATGTGATTGGGAAGCATAGTCATCAAGGCATACATAACCGACGCCGGATGTTTTATCCAAAAATAAGTCCTAATGAAGTTTTCAAATCCCGGTCTCATATTCGTTCTCTTACATCTCAACACCATCAAGTTAGATTGTCTACAAATTTTAGATTGTTGAGGATATTTAATGCATCTTATTCAGATATATTTATAGTTGAGCCTGACTTACCCGAGTACCGCCTAAAAAAAGTGATTGATGAGTTAGTGAACTCTCGGTATGTTGCTATTAATGCATATAGTTGGAAAACCAAACTCCATTCTTCATTTAATTTCCTTTGGAATCTACATACACTACGAATTGAAGCTGGAAAAGGAGTCATTGTTGCACCAGTTGAGATTTGGAAGATGTCTCAACTTAGACATGTCGAGTTCTTATTAGATGGTATGTATCTCCCTGATCCTCCGAGTGACAGTAGTACCGTGATCTTGGAGAATCTACAAACACTCAAAGGAGTAGTGAATTTCAAGTGTGGAGAAGAGGTGGTTAAGAGAATTCCCAATATCATGAAATTGAAAATTGAATATCGAGAATTTACAGAAATTGGGAGACATGATGGTGATTACTATTGCCTCAGCAATCTTCAGTGTCTGTGTAAACTAGAATCTTTCACCTTCAATAGGGTTAGCAGAAGTGATGATGAATTTATGCAAAGCCTTACCTTCCCACAGTCTCTTAAAAAGTTGGTTATGATAGATCATTGTTCATTTGGGTGGGAAGAGATGCTAGAAAAGATAGGGTCATTACCCCTTCTTCAGAAACTCAATTTGAGATCAGGGAGCTTCACAACACACAAATGGGAAACAATTGAAGGCCAATTCCCCAGCCTCAAAGTCTTGAAAGTGTCAGGTTGTCATGGTTTGAAACAGTGGATGATAGAAGACAGCTCCCATTTTCCATACCTTAAGCACCTCCACCTTTCAGAATTAAGAGAGCTGGAGGAGATCCCTACAGAAATTGGTGAAATACCAACGCTGCAATCAATTGAGTTGGGCGGTTGCAGTGAATCGGTGGTTAAGAGTGCGAAGAAGATAGTAGAGGAACAAGAGAAATCACAAGGGGGTGAAGAACAACTGTCCTTTCATGTTCGAGTTTTCATCTACAAGAAGAAGCAAGAAGGACTGCAGAGCCTCGCAAGCCGCAACTTTAAAGTTGATGTGCACTTAGTAGATTGATCTCTTCGTTCTATTTCTCACTTTGTTCTCCTCTCTATCATGAATTCTCATTTTAATTCTTTCATCTTAATTAATTAATTAAAGTTCATTTCATTTATCCTCTCGCATTATGATCTCATTTGGAAAATAAACGAACCGCAAGAACATTTTTAAAAGTTTTGTTGTTCAGAATTTTATACAATGATACTGATGGATGGATATATATTGATATTCGTTAAAAAAAAAATAAAGAAATTAAAAGAAAGAAAGATAGATAATCATATACGTATTGGATGGAATAATGAATATATATGTATAATTCATAATTTTTTATAAATCTTTTTACTAAAATTAAATAATACGGAAACATTTCGTGACTTTATTTTATGTAATGCAATTTGAATTTCGTTCAATTTTTAATTAGAATTGTGTACACATGTAGAGTAAATTTACATTTGTAAATATTATATACACACAACTTAGTTAAGATAGGAAAAAGAAAGATTATATATTGTTTGTGTGTGGACGATAGAATTTGTGAATTTTAAACCAATTGAGTTAGTAGCAAGAAATTGTTTTCTGAGTTTTAGTAGTTCATTTCCTTTTATTTTTCAATATTTTGAGATGTATTCAGTGTTTGAGAATTGAATGAGCACACACGTTTTGACATATGTTCAAAATGTTTTGTTTTATTGCTAAATTTTGATAAAAATAAAAATAAAAATTTTGAGTATAAATAGAACTTGTGTTGCTTGGTTGAGTTATTTAAATGATTGCACTTTTCTTTATTCATATTGCAAAATAATGACGTCAATAACACATGACAATAATAAATAAATGAACCATTTATGGGACAACATACTCATAATAAATTATATATTATACTTGAGTAAAAAAAAAGATGAGTTTTTTTTTTCCAACCTGATTGCCAGTCCAATTTAGATAAAGAAAAGAAAATGAATAAAAAATAATCAATATCAGCTTTGAGTGAGTTTCCACTTTCCAAATACTTCTTAGGGTTTTGAATGTTTATTCCTGATGATGAATGTTTTGAGTATTTTTGAATTTGACTTTTGATGAAAACTGAAATAAATGTACTATCATCTATTTTTAACTAACTAATTAACTATTGAATTTTCTGGAAATCTACAATAATGAATTTTGGGTTGAGAAAATAGAAGATATATATCGCGAAATTATTCTCTTATGCTGATTTTTTTTTTAAATTTATGTAGCCTCATGTTCGTGGAAGATGGTTCTGGTAGTATACCGTTAATCTTTGTGAATCATCAACCGGATCACAACTTTCAATTCCATATTTATCTTAAATTGTTACAACCAAATCACACACTGCATCTTCAAGTCCATATTTTTCTTTAAAAATTAATGCCTACAACAAATTTATAGAAGAAAGAGCATTTAAAAATCTGAAAAATATAATACAAAACATGAAAAGTAAACCATTGTTCTAAATTTGAAGCAAAACCAAGGAAAGATGAAAAAGTGATAAAGAGACTGAATAGCCATTTGTAAAGATTTATTTTTTTTAAATTTTTTTTTTTTTGAGCAAGAAATTTGCAAAGTTGAATGAATGTATTGGACTTAAAAAAAATTGGCATACAACATGTATATAGTGCTGGAATCGAAAATATGCGTATTTCAAAATTTGTACAGCAAAAGTTTAAAATTTGAATTTTGAACTCGGCTGGCTGACAGAGTTATGTAATTACATAATTTAGTCAGCTAATGTATCACATCCTTATTTTTCAATAAAAAATAAAAAATATTTAACAATATAGACTTTAATGATTGTTCATCTGACCCAATTAGGGTATATAATTATTTTTTTACGAAATAATTAATTATTAATTAGGGTTAAAATTTATTATTGAAAAAATAATTATATACCCTAATTGGGTGATTAACTCTAAATAATAAATGTAAAATTAAAATAAAACATAATAAATTGAAATTGAATTAAAGAATTAAAGAAAAATTAATAAATTTAACCGTGTAGCATCAAGTGTTACAAAGGGTTTCATCTGCATGGTCATAATGATTTTGGATGGGTAATTTGAGCGGCAAAAATATGATAGACTACTTTGCTTTAGTGTGTGTCTATATAAGAAATTCATGCTCTGTTACAAGAACATTTAGAAATGATTTAGATATGTGAAAAACTAATTGTATAAACTTTATTAAGTTATTGTAAATTTAAAGACTGAAAGGTTGATGGGGAAGGCGAGAAGCATGCATCCCATGAATTGGGGAAGACGATTTCCAGAAAATTGAAAAAAAAAAAAAAATCTGATGTATCAGCCACGTCTGTGACACGTCAGCGGTGCCCACAAGGGGTGGGCACAAGAGTTGGGCACCATATCAATCATCTATATATATATATATATATATATATATATATATATATATATATATATATATATATATATATATATAGGATATGAATCAAATAGGGACAACCACTTGGTGTGAAATTGATTTACTCAAAATGGCGAAACCATTCACAAGTTCTCTCATTTTTCAAATTTTTTCACCAAATTCATCCCACAATTCGATTTAACCCAATAATGCTTACCCGTTTTATTTCGCCCATTTTTCTTCCGCCTCCTCAGACGTCCGCGCCGTCTATGGAGCCTACAATTGCCGTCGGCTTCTTAAAATTTCAGCCTGCAGTCAGCCACCGTTGCCGGAATCGTCGCCTCTATTGGGGATTTCGCAGTCGATAATCTAGGGTTCCAGATTTTTGGAGGGCGGCGGTTTTGCTTTGTAGAGAAATCGATTTCGTGGCGGTTTTGCTTTGTAGAGAAATCGATTTCGTGGGCTAAATTATCTAGCAGTTTACTTCTTCCCGATTTTATGGGATTCTGAGATCACGATGCATGATACCATATGGAATTATAGTTTTATTTTACATAAATACCCTTCATGATTAAATAATAATTAAAAAAAGCATTATTATCAATTAAAATATTACAAATCTCAGCCGTTGATCTAATAAAATTGTAGGAACAAGATTTGTCCCTAATTTTCACACCACAACTTATCCTTAGAATAACCAACTCGTATGTGTGTGTATCAAAAGTGGCGGCTAGCTTAATGAGATGGCCGGTTGCTAAAAAATGAATGACACCCACCTTTATTTATTGAAACTAATCATATATAGCATTCTTATTTAATTTAAATATTATACTATAAATTCCAAATAATAGAAATGGGTGATAGGGCCTTCATTCCAATTTGACAATATTGCTACATGAATCCGAAAAAAAATAGATTTCGGACCCACTGAAAGTTGTGAGAGATAATTCTACGCAACAAAAATTAGTATGACGAATTAAATATTCGAAAATAAATTCATATTTAATCACATATTTTTTATTTTATTAGTGTTTAATTATATTTTAATTGATTCGGATCTTGATTCATTTTATATATTTTGACGCGTTAGACAAGGCCTCTACTCAAATATATATAGGTATTGTTAAAGATGGAACGAAAAGTGTAAGAAAAAAAAGTGATATTTAATTAAATTTCAGAGAAAATTTCGTGTGACATCATTTTACTGATTAAAATTTATAAGACGGGTTAATATTCAAACTCAAACACCAATAAAATTATAAATGAGTCATTGAATATAAATTTTAGTCCGATCATTGATCGATCTTATGAATTTTAACCTATAAAAAGATATCTTATAAGTTTTTGTCACTCAATAGTCAACGAGAACTCATGTGCCAAAGTAGTTAATGTAAATTTATTGGTAAACCAATATTCAGAACGTAAATCTTGTACAATGCTATCTACCTATAAGGTTAATAGACCCAATTGCATTCAATGAAACCGATTTAATTGATTATGGAAGACTTTTTCTCCTAAATTATGTCAACAATTATTTGTATCTTTTATTTCAATATATATTAAATGTGCATTTTGTATATATAAATATTTTATAATATACACGTGGAATATAGTAAATGTGTAGTTTTGAACAGCTCAAGGTATCATTTTGGTATTGGACCTCAATAATTTTGAATATTACTGTATTACATCATCATATACAACACAATGTTGATGTAGTCTATTGTCTATTTCCTTGTCATAAATAAATTTCGTTATTGGAGTTATAAAATTAATTTTACATGTTAAAACTCACAAGAATATGATTTAAAATCTCCAATTTTTTACATAAAACTGACATTTTTCCAAATTTTTACCAATGTAAATATTAAAAAATATTCATGATATTCACATGCTCAGATTTTGAATAGTGTTGCTTCATTTTTTAAGCAACGACATTCACCAGCCTATTCTATTTTTTTTTCTTTTTTAATAGGTTGCTTATATTTTCTTATTTCCTTTCCTTTTTCTTTATGTTTTTTACCTTTTTTAAAAAAAAGTTATTTTAATAGTTGAAATGATGTTATTCTTAATTATTTTTTCTTTTAAATGTAGAAATATAAAATTGTACATCAAATTACACTAGAATATATTATATTATAATATAATATGTGTGTATATACATACGTATATATGTGTATAATCAAGCAATCATTTATTTTAATGATTGCCAACTTTATTTTTTTAGGTTTGAAATAATAATAATTGTCTGATAAAAAAAAGATAACCTGACAAATAAAATATGGTATTAACTTATTAACTAAAATATTAATTATCTATAAAATACAAAGATATAATACTTATATTAAAAATCTCATGCACGAGCGGAAATCTAGTTAAATTAGAAAAATCATGTTACATCAAATTGTATGTATATATATATATATCAAAATCAAGATTAATTAAATACATATAAAATAATTATTATGAAATATTATTTTTAGTGCACAATTTAGAAGAATAAATGGTTGAAGATGAAATGCAAATATATAAATAGAGTTGAAATTACTGTAAAATGAAGCACATTATTGGAGATGCTATAAGAGAATAGACTAATGCACGTAATATTCAGAAAAATAAAAAAATATAGCGCGATGCTAGTTTCCTAATGCATCTTATATTCTAAAAAAAATTAAGGTGAGATTATTCATAAATGTATTTCTAATCCTGAAATTCAATTTCAATAGATTCAAATATTCTTCAAAACATTGATGATCTAGTGTGATGTTAGTTTCCTAAAACATTACATGTTGTAGGATGATGAATTTATATGACGTGAATTATAAATTTGCTAAATAGCGTACAATAAATTCGAGTACTTTCACATTCTTATAATATAATTTTCCTATGACAAAAGGGGAATTCATGTCATTATCACTAGGTACGTGCATTTTGATACATCCCATTCTCGCATGGTAGGGACTTCCATCAAATTGTATTATAAAATAAGAGAGTTTTAAATAAATTTGTTGTTAATGTGTTACACTTTGACTAGAATTACAACTGAAGTGCAAAGGAAACAGAAGGAGTAGAAGAATGAAATGATTACAATAAACTGAAATAGAACAATTTAAACGAACTGAACCGGTATGCAGATTCCGACAAGCCGAGTCGAGGGGACCTCTGTGACTCGAAGGAACTTGTATGCAACAATATGAACAGTTCAAACCAGGTATTGTAACCCCCAGGAGATGCAGACTGAGTTACTTTCGGTTACAGTACAATGTCGACCCGCTCCATGACCCGACCGTTTCTGTACCGTAAAACTGATACGGCTAAACCCCGGAGGCCCACGTACGCCCAAAGTCCACCCAAAGTCCAATTGCTAAGATCCAAGTCCAGGGACGAGATGAGCTGGGCACCGGGCACGGGTGGGCTCATGGCCCATATCCTTGTGCGCTTAATTACTTCACTTAAGTGTTAATACACTTAAATACACTTCTTAACTTGATTAAGAAATCAATGTGGGATTATTTAATATGTCTTAAACACATTATCCCACACACCATAAATGTCCAATCGTGTGACCAACTCCAACCATTTATTTCTCACTCACCGAAAATCGGATTTGAGCATATAAAAATACTACGATTATCTATTCACAACATAGAACAATCGTATGGTATTTAATTCCTCCAAAATTAAATATCCCGGTCACGAAAAATCGGATAAAATGAGTCAAAACTCAATTTATTAAATCCAATTTTCCAACAATTTTTAATTGCCAACCAATATGATTTGAGTGTAATTAAGTAGCATAATTTGTCTCTAGACTTAATTGGATTGAATTAGTATGGTATTAGAGTGGTGTAAGTTAAAAAAAATGGTGTAAGTTTGAAATCAAAAATTTAGAATCTAAATATTAACGGCTGCGGGTTACTCTTATCAGCAAAAAAAATATGATTTTTATCATTGCAATAATCATATACATGGCCTTCACCTCTCAGCGCATACATATTGTAGGGTATAAATTTCATTCTATAGTTCGAATTATAACATTTTTTTATGACAATGATAACTCATAACCGTTGCTCAAAAATGCACTACACTTTGAAAATTAAGTATGACCTACTCATATCTAGCAATGTTTGTGAGATTTGAATTTGACCTTCGATCTTAGTTGTCCTCACTCTAATACTATATCATTCTTAAAATACCGTATTATAACTTTTTTTTACTTTAATAAATTATATATTTTTATATGGAACTTGAGGTTTGTTTAAATTTGTAGTTAAGTAGTCTAATTAATAACACAATATTCCAGCAACATCTCAGCCACAAATTCCTTTCCTTTTTTATGTTGTTTATACCCACAATCACATCACTTGCCTTCAAGACTCCTAGGTGAGATGATGTTTGGTTTCATTTTCAACTTTAATTTTTATTTTTAGTTTATATTTTTTGTTTAATTTGTAAGGTATATTTATTTTTAAAAAAAATATAATAATTTTTGTGACGACTTACGAGTGTTTTTAATAGTTAGAATTATAGCTTTGAAAATAAAAATATGATTATTTGTTTTTTTTCAGTTTAAATTAATGATTGATATGAAAAGATAAATAGTTATGTAGTTACGGTGAACATTTAAGTAATGGAACTCACTATTTAATTAGAAATTTGTTAGAATATGGCCCACGTATCATTGAGCTCCTAATATTCATGCATTGGGCCCAGTCTGCCCGCCTCTTGTGAAGGCCCATTACCCTGTGCCCTAACCACCGACCTATTTAATCGGGCTCTCCTACTGATTTACACACAGAACTCATTCTAGTGTGTGAACGGTTAGGGTTTTCGGAGAGAGAGAGAGAGAGAGAGAGAGAGAGAGAGAAGATCTGAGATGGTTATTGTGCTCAGCTATGTGTGTTACTTCTTCATTCTCTTCCGTTTTCTTCCTTCTGAGTGAAGAGGGCCACTCTGTGTGAGTGAAAGGTACCGGTAGTGGTGCAACCCAAGTGGTTCGTTGGTGGTCTGAGGTCTGTGCCGCCATGGTATTCACGACTTGATTGGAGGAGATCTAAAGTTCAAGTTCTGAGCCATTGTTGGCTTCAGTTCTAGATTAGGGTTCCTTTCTGTAATTCCAGTCTCTTGCTGGAATCTTGTAATATTTGGATGTATAGTACAATATCTTTTTTCTAATATTTATATATATTGTTTATTTTTAGTGATGGAATGGGGAGTGATTGTGATTGAACTCGAGTCATTTTCCTTCCGAGCGATCTCAAATGATAATTAATATATCTTTGTGGCATGACTGTTATGTAAAACAATGGAAATGAGAATATATTTAATCATGATTTCCACGTACATTCTCAATCATGTGATTAGTACATTTTACGATTAATAATCGTCATTTCTAACAGAATCTTCATCCCCATAAGCATCAAATTATATTGCACATTCATCCTCACGGTATTATATATTCTCAACCATCACTCACTTTAATTTAAAACATATTGTGTTCCACATGAATATTCTAAATGAAACAATTTATGTGATACAACCACATAGTGGATGAATGGATGATCATCACATTAAATTGATTATATATATAATCCTCTTTACAATAATAATAATATTACCGTTAACAAACAAAGAGGATGAAAAAAAAAATCAAAATAATATATATATTCGAAAATATTGATTAGTGCGCGTGTGGCTGCACTTGTAGAAGAAAAATAAACAATTTAACGGTAACATATAAATTATACTGGGATAATTACACTTTCAGTTCCACTAGAATATGATCAAAATATTTTTAGTTCCATATCTTACGTGTTTGGTCCCATAATTTATTAGCTCGATATTTTTGGTCCCAAATATTTTTTTTTCAACATTTTTAGTCCTAAAACTAACATTTTTTTCGTATATTTTTTTGACTTTTTTCCGTATATTTTGTCAAGAATTTGTTGAACAAAAATCGTATATTGGCAAGAAGTTGAAATGGTTTTGATGGGCATTTTGCTGAATATTTATTGGATATTTTGCTTGATATTTTGTTTAATATTTTACTGACAATTTTCAAGATATTATGTTATTTTGTTGGGTATTATGCTGTTTTTTTTTTTTGCTAGATATTTTCCTCTTTTTTCTTAACGATTTACAAAAAAAATCAAGCCAAAATACCATTTGAATATATATATATATATATATATATATATATGTATATGTATGTATATATATATGTATATGTATGTATGTATAGTAGCACGTGAAAATGAAATGAACAAAGCAAAAATATTTCTTTAAAAGGCTTGCAACATGTACTTTAACATCTCTTAAGTGGTTGTTAGTTTTAGGACTAAAAATGTAGGAAAAAAATATTTGGGGCCAGAAGTATCGAGCTAATAAACTGTCAGACAAAAAACGTAAGATATGAGACCAAAAATGTTTTGACCATATTCTAGTGGAACCAAAAGTGAAATTATCCTAAATTATACCCTATCAATAATCTTACCTCAAAATAAATAAATCTCAATAGTCCATGTTATTATCTATAGTAAATGAAAAAATCATATGACAATCAATAAAATATTCAAATTCAAATTACTATGACATTTTCTCAAACTTGATTTTATGATTTATTAAAGCATTTTTAATAAGATTTTAAACATATATGTATTAAATAAAAATCACAACTTTCTAATTTTATCCAATAATAAATCACGTGACAAATAAGACAGGAAATCGAACTTGTCCTCATTCCTCAATCATTATGGTTCGAGAGTATATTAAAATGGATTAATTCGTACAAAAAACATGCCAAATTTCCTTTATAAATACATGCACATAGTAATATGACAAATCATATTTAGTTGATTAAATTAACAAGATACATGGATTTTTTTTATTGTTATGGCCGATTTTTTTTATATTTTTTACTCACACACTCGATTTGTGGTATTGAGAAAATTCGAACTCATAATTTTTGGTCTCCAAGTAACCTTACTCCACTAATAGATCGTCCCATCGGAATTTATTGTTATAGCCGATTAAGTTGGGTTCATCCCACCGATACCAAAAAAGAATAATAAAAATTAAAACTTATTTAATAAATCTACAATTCTCAAATTATTAATTTGTTATATTTCAGGCAATACATATGTCCGATTATGTCTTGAACTTTAATATGTTTTGTAAGAATATCATACATTCAATTTTTTATCGGTGATTGATGACAATGCAAATTGAAATTTAGTATGTAAAATGAAATGAAAAATCACCAGACGTGTTTTGCCAGTAATCCAATATCGAAAATTAGATTCGATGACATTTTTGCATAAATATAAAAGATGAGATCTTCTGTAAGACTGTTTAACGAATCTTAATCCATTAGACAGGTATTATTTGAACCCGTGAGTTGATCCTTCCCTCCTTTTCCTTTTTTTTTATTATTTTATTATTTTTCAGTGGTTTTCCTTTTTCTTTTATTATTATTTTTAATTTTTCAGTGGTTTCCCTTTTTCTTTTTTAATATGTTCCCCAAATTTTATTTTATTTTCACAATTAAATATTTACTTTTTTATCTGGTACATTCACTCTACGTTAACGCATGAGCTAGTGCACTGGCACTTCGTTCAATAATTATTATTTTTTGAAATAAATATATATGCCACAAAATGAAATTAGTGAATCCTAAAATTAATTTGAAAATTTTATTCAATGTCTTGTGTAATTCACTCGCCCGATACTAATGAGTGAGCTCGTTCACTATGCTCAACACAAAATAAATATTTTAAAAACATTTTTAAAAAAGAAATCGCAAAAAAAAAGACAGAAAAAGGAAGGGGGCCCGGCCTTTTTGGGTGTATTTAATTCGTTTAATGAATTATAATCCGTCAAATTGTCTAACACAAATCTTTATCAATTTAAAAAGATCAAATATAGAAGTCTTCTTGGGGATCAAATTGCCTAGTCTTCTTGCCAAGTATGATTTACCTCCCCTGTGTAATAGATCAAATATAAAAGATCATGACATTTTTACGAGCCTGTTAAACCGTCAAATATAAATCTCTCTCGTAAAAAGATCAAAAGTAGAAAGAGAAAATGATATGAACATAACTACATAATAGGAAAGAGAAAATGAGGAAATATAGAAGGTGAGGGAGTTGAGGTGTTGAGAGGAGCAAAGCGCGTGCAATGGCGTCGCGAACAACCGGCGCGTGGGCGTTTACTCGATCGCCTTATCGAAACTGGGCCTCCATAAACTACAATTAACTGGCTTCTGTTATTTGCGTGTTTGCCCCCCAAAATCTCTCTCTTTCTCTCTCTACGATTCTCTCTCTCTCCATCTTTGCCCTTCACGGAAGCAATTGCATTCCCACCTCCATTTCTGGCAAGAGATACTCCAAATTACTCGTCCAACAATAAAAAACCTTAAAAAACTAGGGGGAAACCACCGCAAAATAAGGATCGAGAAATCAAAACCCTGTTTCCCAAAAATCTCGGGCTGTCTGGAACAGGTACGAATGATGATGCATGTAATCTTCGAAGGCGCGTTCTCGTTTCGTTATCGTCGTTCTTTCGCCGTTTCGAGATTTTTTGCGACGTGTGGATGATTTTTTATTAATTGTGATTGTAATCATTGGCAGATTGATTTGTCCGTATTCCGTTTGTCTGGAATTGAACCGCATTGATTGGAGATTTTTGCATCTGTTTTGCATGGTTGGTTTCTTGCTCATGATTTTGCGTCTGTTGGTGTTTTTGGATTGAAGCAGAGATTTCGAATCTCGGGATCGTGGACTCTTGGGGCTGGATAGCCATTTCCAATTTTAGGGTGATTTATTACGAATTTCCCCGCGATTTGATTGAGCGCGGGGCGAGAAGGAGATGTCTAGTTTTGCGGGAGTTGTAGTTCCTGATCAATGGCTTCATAGCCAGTTCACGCAAGTCGAGCTGCGAGGCCTCAAATCCAAAGTAATATTCCTGAATCGCCTTTTTGTTTTGAACAATTTTCAATCTGGGTTTCGATTGATGTGCTCTGGTGCTGGACTTGTATTTTGTTTGATTTTGTTGGCTTGTTTGGGCATTGGGTCCCTGTTTTCTGAATTGGAGAATTGAAGCAAGCTAGTCAAAGTGCATTTCTGTTTGAATTGATCTGTGATATACGTGTTTATTTGATTATATTTACTTTCTTTTTGGGTAGTTTATATCATTGAAGAATCAGAATGGCAAAGTTACAGTTGGAGATGTGCCGTCTTTAATCATGAAACTGAAGAGTGCAAATGACGTATTTAACGAGGAGGAGATTAGACAACGATTGGGTGAATCGCATTCTGATATGAATAGCGAGATAGATTTTGAAGGCTTCCTCAGGGTAAGTTTTTCCACATCCTTTAATTTGATTCCAAATGTTTGTAGTGTTCTGATGACATCAAAGAGAAATTGCTGTTAAATGGTGCAGAGAACAGACAATATTAAGTTTGTTCTGCTTGAGCTATAATTTGATGGATGGTTGGTAAATTTATGTTGTTGCATTGAATAATCAGTCATATTTGGATTCACGAAATAAAGTCAATGCCAAGTCGGGGAGTACAAAGACCTCTTCATCCTTCCTGAAGGCAACCACAACAACTCTTCTTCACACCATCAGTGAAACTGA
The DNA here is from genome assembly GCA_026008535.1 of Perilla frutescens. NCBI lineage: Eukaryota > Viridiplantae > Streptophyta > Magnoliopsida > Lamiales > Lamiaceae > Perilla > Perilla frutescens. Next base: position 70,056,396 of record BRKX01000004.1, read on the forward strand.
AAAGGCTTCATATGTTGCTCATATCAATAGCTACCTCAGGGATGACCCATTTTTGAAGCAGTTCCTTCCAATGGATCCATCCACAAATGCTTTGTTTGATCTTGCTAAGGGTGGAGTCCTATTATGGTACTTTAACCCAACAGTCTCGGGTTTCAAACCTGATTGACTTAAGTATTGATAAATTCTGGTAATTTAATTTTCTGTTGGTTTTTTCAGCAAGCTTATCAATGTTGCGGTGCCTGGTACAATAGATGAGCGTGCTATTAACACAAAAAAGGTACTGAACCCTTGGGAAAGAAATGAGAATCACACACTCTGTCTCAACTCTGCAAAGGCTATTGGATGCACAGTAGTCAATATTGGCACTCAGGATCTTGTTGAAGGAAGAGTAAGTTGAGCTTTCATAGGTCTGCATACCAGGGTTCTTATATTTTAGATTACTTTGTAAGTCCTTTACATTAAATTGTTTGATCATGCAGCCTCATTTGGTACTTGGATTAATTTCTCAAATGATAAAGGTTAGCGGGTTTTGCTTCACAACATTTCTTAACATTTAAGTTTGCTTAGTCTGACCGTAATGAGTACATTTTAGCAAGTTTTGTTGGATTTTCTGAATCCACACTTACATGTACTCTTTTCTTGGCATTTCGGTGGCACCTTCAGATTCAACTACTGGCAGATCTCAACCTCAGAAAGACACCCCAGCTCTTAGAAATTGTGGAGGACAACAGTGTACAGGCTGCCTTCCCTTTGACTCTATAACTCTACGTTCTAAATGTGCAATTCAGAACTGAGCTAAATTGTACACTTTGATCAGGTGTCATTAATATATGCAGGATGTTGAGGAGCTTCTGGGGCTTGCTCCTGAAAAACTTCTGCTGAAATGGATGAATTTCCATCTCAAGAAAGCGGGCTACAAAAAGACAGTGACAAACTTTTCTTCTGACGTGAAGGTATACTTCTTTTGGAGTTGATCTTGTGACCGCAACTGTGTTACTTTAATTTTGTTGAACATCGGGTTGAGAGTGACATTAGTATAACTTGGTTTCTAACATTACAAACTATTCCTTACCCCCGCCTCTGAGCTTAATCTAATCTGGAGAATTTTCTTTGGGCAACCATGAAATTCAGCATGCGGAAATTTACCTCTGTTTTTAGGCTTAGTGAGTTGGGATCAACCCTGGGCCTTGGCAACTTTTGCACGTCATTGATACAGTGTACAATTGTTGTTGTCCGCTTAACTATCAGTCATATATGGGATTGCTTTTCTCTCCTCTTATAGTTCCCAAGTGTGTAGCTGTTGCAATATTATAGTGCCTTAATGTTCTGCAGGATGCAGAGGCTTATGCTTACCTGCTTAATGTACTTGCACCAGAGCATTGCAACCCTGCCACCTTAGATACAGAGGATCCCATGGAAAGGGCGGATTTGGTTCTTGAACATGCAGAAAAGATGAACTGCAAAAGATACCTTACACCCAAAGATATTGTGGAGGGATCTTCCAATTTGAATCTTGCTTTTGTTGCACAGATATTCCATGAAAGGTGCAGAAACGGATTGGTTTTTTTATACATATGAGTCTCCCTACAAATGAAAGACGAATTAGATTATTCTGCAATTTTTATGTTGCATTAAATGCTATGAGGTTTTTTGATAAGGAATGATGTATTATGTGGTCACAAAAGAGATGTTTTCTTATATTTGCTTCCAACGCTAATCTCCTCCAGTTATAGTGGCTTACTGCTTCTTCTGGACTATTGCTGGTACATGCTGATAATCAGTGTATTTCACCACTACTATCTATGATAAAAAAGCTATAGCTGGTGGATGTAGTATATCCAATTTTTTTTCAGTTATGCTTTATAGGGGGACTGTTAGGTAGTTATCATGTCTCTTTAAGAATTTTGAATTTGTTGAAATTATAGGTTTTGGTATTTTTAAGTAGTAAAACCTATATTTCGTATAGTTACTTTTATTTTGTGACTCAAATATCTTGGAATTTCTGAATTAATCGATATTTCTTACCCCCAGGAATGGCTTGTCGACAGACAACAAAAAGGTATCTTTTGCAGAAATGATGACAGATGATGAGCTAATGTCTAGAGAGGAGAGGTGCTTCCGACTTTGGATCAATAGCTTAGGAATTTCCTCCTATGTCAACAACTTGTTTGAGGATGTCAGGAATGGGTTAGTATTCCAGCTCCATGAAAGTCACCACCATTCCCTGACCTCCAAAAGGGTCTTTAAGAGTCCTATGCCCTTTTACTTTGTTGAAAGTTTGGAACTACATATCATCTGATGATCTTTAAGAGTTGCATTTGGATTTCTCTTTCTGGCATCTGTTGTAAGCTTCTTCAGTAGACATCAAGACTGATGAAAGGTACCATGTTTACAGGTGGGTTCTTCTGGAAGTGCTGGATAAAGTTTCTCCAGGATCTGTTAATTGGAAGCAGACTTCAAAACCACCTATAAAAATGCCCTTTAGGAAAGTAGAGAACTGCAACCAAGTTGTTAAGATAGGGATGCAGTTGAAATTATCCCTAGTCAATGTGGCTGGTAATGATTTTGTGCAAGGGAATAAGAAGCTTATACTCGGTAAGGGTTTGCTTTTGTCTTCTAATGTAAACTCTGAATAGCAGTTCCTTTTTGTTTGTATATAAATTCATTAAAGTGATCGAAGTCCTGTGCAAGGTAGATCAACTCCATCAGAATTTTCCAATTCACTTTCAACCAAGCCTTTTGATTGTTATCACATAAACCATCTACAAAATCTTAACTAACAAAATAATTATCTTGATACCAATTTCATTTCATGTCCTCTACATAATAGATGGATTGTCCAGTAATATTTTGATAGAACAGGCCAAAGATTTTCATTTCTCTTACATTTCCTTTTTTCTATTTTTTATTTTTGAAACTCGAAATATGAGTGCTGCGTGCATGGTTCTCATGTTTCTTTACCTCTGGTTTACTTGCAGCTTTCCTTTGGCAGTTGATGAGGTTTAATATGCTTCAACTTGTGAAAAAACTTAGATCCCGTTTCCAAGGAAGGGAGATGAGTGACGCTGATATTCTTAACTGGGCCAACAGAAAAATCAGGAGTACAAGCAGAAAATCTAAAATTGAGAGTTTCAAGGTCCGGGATAGGCTGTTTTGTGTCTCTAAATGTACATGCTTTGCTTACAGAATGCTGTGGAATTCATTTGCCTGGTTGTTGATGGATTTGTCGAATTCTTTTGCAGGACAAGAGCCTTTCAAATGGATTGTTCTTTCTTGAGCTTCTCAGTGCATGTGAGCCTCGAGTTGTTAATTGGAACCTAGTGACCAAGGGTGGAACTGGTAATTTGCTCATCCCACTTTCATGGAAATTAAAAACTATGTTAGGTTAGGTTGGTTTTTTTGCAGTTGAAATTTCAGATACCTGATGAGATTTTGCATCTAGCACTAAGATATCTGAAATACGAGTGCGATTTTTGTACATGCTTACAACGTGTGACCCATAACAAATCAAGTGATTCCATTTAAGTTGTAATTTGTCTTTTAATAATGTTATTGTAGGTTGCCAGCAAATAATGCATTTCCTTTTTGTTTGGGCAGTGGGGTTTTATGTGTGAATTATCCAGTGTGGGCATTACCTCATCACATGCATTCTCTACTTGTTGTGATCTACTTTTGTTAGTCGTGGTTTGATTATCAAATTTCTTGTATGCAGTATGCTCACATATCTTAGATTTTGAATTTGTTTTTATGCGAACGTGACATTTTGCTATCCTCTGATAGATGAGGAGAAGAAGCTAAATGCAACCTATATAATCAGTGTTGCAAGAAAGCTTGGCTGTTCAATTTTCTTGTTGCCTGAGGATATCATGGAGGTGAGGTTTCAATTTTTCCTCTGCTTCTCTAAAATACATTGAATGCTATGTGTTTTGTACCTCACTTGATTCTGAACGAAATAGGCCACCACACAGAAAAGTAAATGAATGTGTAGGAACTGTATTTGAACGAGTTTTGTACAGAAGATCTTGCTAGCATATCTGGGTTGACTTGCATGCTTCTAGAAGGATGCTTTATGGGTGTCCCCATTTTCTGTCAGTATAGTACAATGAGATTCTGAAATGTGATGTTCATGAGTCTATCTGGTTGCTGCCCGATCTGATCCCTAACCGGCCCAAGATTTCTGGTACGAAACAATGAAATTAATGTTGACATTGTTCTTGCTGTTTTATTGGCAGGTAAACCAAAAAATGATCCTCACTCTCACGGCAAGTATTATGTACTGGAGCCTTCAGCAGCCTATCTACGACTCAGACTCGTCTTCCACAGCTTCCTTCAGTCGTGGGGCTTCACCAGAACCTGCAGTTGACACAGGTTCCTTTAGTCGTGGGGCGTCACCAGAACCTTCAGTCGACGAGGCTCCATCCCCTGCATCTGTTACAGTTGCTACACCAACTAATGGCTGCGCATCTCCGGCTTCTGCCACCACTCCTTGTGAGTCCCCTGTGGTGGTTCCCATTAACGGAACTACATACCCTGATTTGGCAACTCCTCGCGAAGATGCATCCCCTACCCCATCAGTTTGTGGAGACGAGGATGGGTCGATCGTTTCTGAAATATCTCAATTGACAGTAGATGACACAGTATCTGATACTGTCATCTCTGCCCTGGCTGATGATCCAGCATCCGATACTGCAACATCGGCTCCGCCACCGGAAAGTGAGGAGGCACTCTTGCCAAGTGAATAGTTATGGTTGGAAAATTTTGTTAGGTTGGAAGAAGAAACAAAAAAAACATAGAAAAATATACATCCTTAGGTCAGTCTCTGGGAGTAATAAGTCCTATATTGCACACTGAGGTAGCCCATAATTTAAAATAGAAATATTATGTTTTTTTTAAAAAAAAAAAATTCACACCATGATCATCTTCATTTTTTTATCTGTAAATTTTGCTACATTATAGCTTTGATTATGGAGCAAGTAGCACTTGCTGTTGATTTTTGTACCTCGTGGTTTGTGAATGGGAACTTCCTAAAATACAGGAAGGAATATACTGTAATGATCCTTTGATAAGTATACTATACTTCGCAATACGAAAAAAAAACTATACTTCGCAATACGAAAAAAAAAGAAGCCAAATTAAGGTTAAATTTTGAGGGATGTTTGTTAGGCGGTGTGATATAAGATTGAATATGTTTGATTGAGATGTCTTTTACCATATAAGATATAAATATTATGTTTGTTTTGATGTATTAATAATATATTAAGATTGAATATGTTTGATTGAGATGTCTTTTACCATATAAGATATAAATATTATGTTTGTTTTGATGTATTAATAATATATTGTTGGGTTAGATGTATTATAATTATCTATAAAATTTCAATTGTTAAAATGTCCTTTGATTAGTTACCATATATTTTGTGAATATTTTACAATAAGATTTTAATTTATAATTGTAAGGTTATTTTAGTCTGAAATTTTTAATAATTATATATCACATCTCCAATGCGTGATATGTAATACCATATAAATGATTAACATATGTCAGACTTTTACATAATCATGAGCTTTGATTTTACTAGCAAATATAGGGTGTCATATGTATTTTTATCACCCCTTGTACTAGCTAGCAAGAAAGCCCTAAATGTCATTATTGTTATGAAAATCGTGATAAATATAATTTGCTTGAACATTGTACAAAAAAGAATTATATGGACATAACCGTAACCTAATCATTCGAAAATCCATGATGAGAGCTTTCTAATCAAACCCGCTTTACGTGGTATGTCGAAATTAGTCAAAATTCAGTTTGGATAACTTCCCTACACAATTCCATTGACATCCATTAAATATAAGAGGTAAGAGAGTTGTTGTTGTTGTTGTAATTATTTTTTTCAAGTTAGGGTATATTCCGTCAAAAATTTGAATATGTATTACTGTATTAGAATCCTTCCAAATACTTCAAGGGTGGGTCGGTACGGTATACCGAAAATTTCACGTCGTACCAAAATTTCGATATCGAAAAGTTACATACCGTTCTCGTACTGAAACTTTCGGTATACAAAACTTCAATATACCAAAGTTTCGATATACGCTATAACAAATATTGATATCGTACCGATATTTTCGGTATATCGTACCTACCGATATTATAGAGTATACCGAACATACCGAACTTTCACGCTATATTGAAAATACTGAAATTTTAAGTTATATTGAAAATACCAAATTTTACATGCCGTATAGATCCGAATTTTGTATTTTTTTTAACTTTTACTGCTTAATACTGGAGAAGAATATAATGTTGCTATTATTATGTATACTTTTAAATTGTTCATTTTCAATTCATGACTCGTGTATTTTTTAATATATATATATTCTAAGTTTTTTTTGTTAAACTTACTGAATATTATGTTTTTCTTAGAATTTAATGAACTCTAAAATATTTCTTATCTTCTTATTTGGTAATTTTCTATTATTTATCTTATAACTTACTTTACTCATAAGTTGTAGTTGTAATAAGGTTAGTTTATTATCTTTTATTAGTCATGTTCAACTTCAATATCTAAACATCAAAGTGTTATTATCATAATTTACTTATACTATAGTTTCTTGTTATTATTTTATTATTTTTTTAACTTTTAGTGCTTACTATTGGAAGAATATAAGGTTGCTATTTATTAGGTATACTTTTAAATTATTCATTTTCAATTCATAACTCATGTATTTTTTATTATATATATTTTATAAGCTTTATGTTAAACTTACTAAATATTGTATTTTTTTTAGAATTTAATGAATTGTAAAATATTTTTTATCTTCCTATTCAATAATTTTCTTTTATTTCTCTTATAACTTTTTTTTTTAACTTTTAAGGAGGTGATTGGTATGGTGGAATGGAATGGAATAGAATCATAATTCTCATGTCCATTCTCATTCCACCGATTGGTATGATTCAAAATCGGGAATCACCATTCCCGATGGAATCCCTATTCCCAGAGGAGGGGAAATAGTCATTCCATCCACACCCCATGGGTTTAGCTATTCCCAATGACCAAAAAAAATTATATATGATATATTTATACATAATCATGTTTTATAATATTATTTTATCATATTTCAAAAAATAAATCAAAAATCAAATTAAATAATTTATTATTATTATTATTATTATTTATTTTCAAAATATAATTTAAAAATATATGTTAGAATCAAATTTTGATAGCTTTTATAACTTTGTTGAAGAAAAATGAAAGTAATGCCGAAATAAATATACCATAAAAATATGTTATAATACAATATAAAATATTTATATATTTGATATAATTTAATATATTCAAATGAAAAATTGAAATATTAAAGTATTTTTCTATGAAGTAAAACTATTTTTATTAACTTTTACAAATTATTATATATTGATTAATTAAATATTTTAGAATAAAAATTTTCAATAAAATAAATAACTTATAATTTGCTAAAAGAAAATTAGAAAAAATCATATACTAAAAAAGAAAAATGACGTTTAGAAATATAAAAGATAAATTAAGGCATGTGTTGATATTTATTAGCTACTACGTACACTTTATTCAATTATAAGAAAATTTCAAAGTACATAAAATATTCATTATATAAGATAAAAAAAAAGTTATATTTCATTCCGTTCTTCATTCCGTAGACATACCAATCATAAGAATTATCATTCCATTCAGACCCTCATTCCATTCCTAAGTTCATTCCATTCATACCTAATTCCATTCTATCATACCAATCACCTCCTTAGTGTTTGATATTGAGGAGTAGTATTGGGTGTTTAATAATAAAAGGAATAAGATTACTATTTTTTAGTAATTACATATAACTTTCAAATTTCAATTGTTCACTTTATTGTGTAATAGTTTAAATTATGCCCGATTTATATGATATATTAATCAAATTATAAATATATGTTGCAATGTTGTATTGATATAATCATTTGATTATTTTTTTCTTTTATTGATATTTAGCCGTCACTTATTATATTGCGTAGTCATATGTAATCAAATGAAATTAATGTACTACAATAATCATAAATTGTAAAAAAAAAAAAATCATCGGTATGGTACGGTATACTGATATACCATTTATATCGATATATACCGAAATATCGATATACACCAACATACCGGTGTATGCCGAAAATTCGGTATACCGAATACCGGCATATATAAAAAATATTAGTATATACCGAATACCGCGGTATACCGATGTAACGCCCCGGTCCCGAGAGACCTTGGAAATGAGCGCCACGGGGGTGGGGTTTAAGAAGAGGGGAAAGAAAGGGGATTTCAAGGATGATTATCAATGAACGATTCCAAATTGGTTCAATAAAAGAGCACGATCATCGTAACAAATTTAGAGTTATATATATATATCCAAAACATGAGTTTTTGGTCTTGCGGAAGCTATGATACATCAAAAGAAATAATACGATGATCAGAGATTGAGATGAGCTAAGACAACGGGTTAGCTACAAAAGTACACATATAAGCCCCATCACAGCTCATCGTCTGCACGCTCCAGCTCATTGTCCTGAAAACATTTGAGAAAATATTTGGGCTGAGTACTAATGTACTCAGTGGGTTTTCTGAGAAAAACCGAGTTATCAAAAGCATTTGATAAAATAATTATCTGTGAGTATGCAGATGAATCTTAGAAGGTTTTGTAAAGGGAAATGCATCTAAGTTCATCAAAACATTTAACATGAATGTGTTCACCAGTAAACCCTGAAGTGAACCTTGATCCATCAGTAAACCCTGAAATGGACCCACTCACCAGTAAACCCTGAAGTGAGCTAAGTACGACACCCGCAACCACCACTACATCATCATGCGCAATTACCGAGTAAACCCTCAAGGTAATTAAAAGTTCTTTTAGCTAAGAACAGCCAGGGATTGGGTGCGACTCAAACCAAGCAAGACTGTAGCTACTCACATTGACACAGCGCTGGTATATGAGACTCCGACAACCACAACAAGCAGAACGAATCATTTTACACAGATAATCATATATGCACATTTGTTTCAAAACGAGCTTAATAACTCAAACATAGCATTTTGAGAAAGATAGTATACGCCCACCTTTTGACTATAATAGTCGAAGCTTTTCAGTTCCTACGGAATCAAGCAACACCACAATGATTACATCTTACGGCAAATGATCTACAAGTATCAAAATTCATCTTAGAACCTCCACGAGGTCAAGACTCTCGCAATTATATAGTTTCACATGCTCGTCGGTTAAACCGACCCAAGTTAAACCTCAATAGCTTAACAATTGCCTACTCCGGCAATGAATAATGTCTCAAATCTCAACAATACTAAATCACATAAATGAGACTCAGCAACATCATAGACCTATGGGAGTTTATTAAACAAAGAGACCCTTTTTAAAATACATTTATCTCATTCGAGCATAAATCGAACCCTTGGCGTGCGATTTTAAATGACACAATTTAAATCCACGTTAAAACCGATCTTAGCTCAAGGGTCCTCACAACCCTAGCTACTAACTGATAAAGACACTCCTTAGCATCATTGAAGAAGTTAAAAGATCCCTTAATTGATTTCGAATAAGGGCGATTTGAAAATTGAAAATTTGTTGAGCAATCTGCACAACAACTGACTTTGATGATTTATCAAAATTTATCCAGAAGGAATTAGGGGTTGGGCCCTATACCATTAGAAAGACATTTAAGTCTAGTTTCCGGAACACTTTTCGGTGACTCCATACGATAACTAACGAAAAAGTTATGACCGTTTTACTAGAAGGTAGCAAATCTGCCACGAATTTCCGAAAACCGAAACATGACCCAACTTTGAAGATTTTTCATAATTTACTCAGAACGAATTAGAGATTGAGAAATATACCGTTGGAAAGCCACGGAAGTCTAGTTTCCGGAAAAATTTACGGTGTCTCAATCGGATGTCTAACGAGGGAGTTATGCTCGTTTTACCGAAGGGTGGCATGTCTGCCGAAAGACTTGCGCGGGCGCGCGACCTTGCGCGGGCGCGCGACCTGTGCGCGCTCGCGCGCGTCCCCGCGATCGCGCGGAACTGAGGCCGAGAGTCGTGAAAACGATGACAGACGCCATGATACTCGATATACAAGCATTCAAATCATCTAAACACATCTAGAACTCAACCAAACTTCAACTAACATGCTTTGAATCAAATCAAACTTTATCTCTACCATCTAACATGCTTCAAACCATAAATAAAACACATAGCACGATTTCGAAAATACCTTTCGAAAATTACTCGGAAAGCTTGAAAAGTGGTGAAGATGGCTGGAAACGAGCTGGAGTTCCTCTCCACGAATGATTGCAACTCCTTGCTTCTCTCACCCTCTCTTTCTCTCTCAAAGAAGAAGGAATAAAAGAAGATGGTGTTTGTTGCTCTCACTATTTCTTTCTTCTCTCCAAAGCTCACACATGAAGAAGATGAATGGAGAAGAAGAAGAAGAAGAAGAAGAAGAAGAAGAAAGGAATGAAGAAGAAGAAGAAATGAAGAAGATGGAGCTGTTTCTTCCTTCTCTCTCTCTCGAAAATGTTGCAACAAAGAAGTTGAAATGGTGAAAATGGCTATGCTAATTTCATAAATCCAATTTGGTTGATTTGGGGGACAAAAAGAGACGGGAAGCATGGGGAGGTGAGGGGAAAAGTGATGGGAGGTATGGCCTCCCATGACTTGGGAGTTGACTAGGTAAAATACCGGGTTTAAATACCGGTTGTTCGATTATCGTGATATTTTCCGTCTCCGGAAAAATCCCAAATTGGATCGAAATGGATGAAGTAATTCATTAATTTTAAAACCATAAATTAAACATATTTTTTTTGAAATATTTTAAATACGCCAAGTGACACAAATCGATAAATCGTTTAATACTCATATTAAAATATATTTGGATTCTCATCGATACGACACGTCGCAAGTTCGGTTAAACCACCGAATTATAGAAATTTTAAAATGACGTAACTCCCATAGTCTATAATTGCAATTAATTATATACAAAAAGGTTCGGGGCACTACATACTCTCCTCCTTAAAAGGAATTTCGTCCCGAAATTCAAGCATCCTGAAACATCTCGGGATACTTCAGTTTCATCGAGCTCTCAAGCTCCCATGTTGCCTCGTTTCGGTCATGGTGATTCCATTGCACAAGCACCAATGAAATCTCCTTGTTTCTCAAGACTTGGACCTTTCGGTCGATAATCATGTGCGGCTTCTCTTCATACGACATGTCAGATCGCAATACAAAATCATCATCTCGAATCACGTGTTCAGGATCGAACACGTATTTTCTTAGCATCGATACATGATAAACGTCATGTGCTTGGGACAGATTTGGCGGCAACGCAAGCCGATAAGCAACCTCACCAATTCTTTGCAGAATTTCAAATGGACCGATAAATCTTGGTCTTAACTTGCCACGTTTCCCAAATCTCACAACACCACGTGTTGGAGATATCTTCAAAAACACCTTATCACCAACTTGAAATTGCAAGTCGGTCCTTCTTTTGTCAGCATAAGCCTTCTGACGATCTTGTGCTTCTTTCATCCTTGCCCGGATTTGATCGATCTTTTCAATGGTCATTTGCACAATTTCTGGCCCCAAAATTCTACGTTCTCCAACCTCATCCCAATATAAGGGTGATCGACATTTGCGTCCATACAAAGCCTCGTATGGTGCCATTTTGATGGTGGATTGATAACTATTGTTATACGCGAACTCCACCAATGGCAACGTGTCCTCCCAACTGGTGTTTCCATCAAGCACAACTCCTCGAAGCATGTCTTCTAGAATTTGAATTGTTCTTTCCGATTGGCCATCAGTCTGAGGATGAAATGCTGTGCTGAAATTTAGTCTCGTGCCCATCGCCTCTTGAAGGCTTTTCCAAAATCTCGATGTGAATCGGGTATCACGATCCGATGTGATAGAAACTGGAATCCCGTGCAATCTAACAATGTCTCTCACATAGATTTGAGCCAACCTACTCAAATCTGTCGTTGACTTTATTGGAATAAAATGTGCTGACTTTGTCAGTCGATCCACGACAACCCAGACTACCGTGTTTCCTTTTACCGATCTCGGTAAACCAACAACGAAATCCATCGTGATATGCTCCCATTTCCATTCAGGAATCTCTAAAGGTTGCAACAAACCCGAAGGTCGTTGATGAACGGCTTTCACTTGTTGGCACGTCAAGCATTTTTCCACAAATGTCGCTATTTCACGTTTCATGTTGCTCCACCAAAAACTCTGCTTCAGATCTTTATACATTTTTGTACTCCCGGGATGGGCAACATATGGAGTACTATGAGCTTCCCTCATAATCTCCAACTTCAATTCGTCAACATTTGGAACACACAGTCGATCACGAAACATCAACGTTCCGTCATCGGCTTCCTTGAACTCCCTTGGTTCGCCACTCCTGATCTTCTGTCGGATTTTCTCCAACTTATCATCTTTTGGTTGTGCTTCAATGATTCTTGCTCGCAGTTCAGGTTTAGCTACCACTGCAGCTATCGAACTTGTCGTAGAGTCGGGTGCAACCACCACCTCTAACTCTAGTTTTTCCATTTCCCGTACGAGTTCTTTCACATCTGAGATGTGACCTTCAGATGCCCCTGGCCCGCATCTGCTCAAGGCATCTGCAACCACGTTTGTCTTGCCCGGGTGGTAATGAATCGTGCAGTCGTAGTCCTTTACTAACTCTAACCAACGTCTTTGCCTCATGTTCAACTCCTTCTGCTCGAAGATATACTTCAAGCTTTTGTGGTCGGTGAAGATTTCACATTTTACCCCATAGAGGTAATGCCTCCAGATTTTGAGAGCATGCACGACTGCGGCAAGCTCCAAATCATGGGTTGGGTAGTTTAACTCATTCGGTCTCAACTGACGAGAAGCATAGGCTACCACCTTCCCATTCTGCATCAACACGCAGCCCAAGCCTAACTTAGATGCGTCTGTATAGATTACAAAGCCTTCTACTCCTTCTGGCAGCGTTAAGACTGGTGCAGTGGTCAATCTCTTTTTGAGTTCTTGGAAACTCTTCTCACATGCATCAGTCCACTCAAACTTGACCTTTTTCCTCAGAAGTTGAGTCATCGGCCTCGCTATCTTCGAGAAGTCCTTGATAAACTTTCGATAGTATCCTGCCAATCCGAGGAAACTTCTTATCTCATGAACATTTGTTGGTGATTTCCATCTTTCTACCGCTTCGATCTTTGCAGGGTCTACTTTGATTCCTCCTGCTGACACGATGTGTCCGAGGAACATCACTTCCTGGAGCCAAAATTCACACTTGTTGAACTTTGTGTAAAGTTTCTCCCTTCTTAGTGTTTCTAACACTATTCTCAAGTGTTCTTCGTGCTCCTTCTCGCTTTTTGAGTAAATTAGAATATCATCAATGAAGACCAGCACAAATTTGTCTAAATGCTCGTGAAAAACTCGATTCATCAAATCCATGAAGACTGCAGGAGCATTGGTTAGACCAAATGGCAACACTAGAAACTCGTAGTGGCCATACCTTGTTCGAAACGCGGTCTTAGGTATGTCTTCTTCTCTCACCTTGACTTGGTGATATCCAGATCGTAGATCGATCTTGGAAAATACCCTTGCACCAGATAACTGATCAAAGAGATCATCAATCCTTGGAAGCGGATATTTGTTCTTCACGGTTAACTTGTTTAACTCGCGGTAGTCGATGCACATCCTCATCGAACCGTCCTTCTTTTTGACGAACAGGATCGGTGCTCCCTAAGGTGAAACACTAGGTCTTATGAAACCCAGTTCCAATAGTTCTTCCAGTTGCACCTTCAACTCCTCTAACTCCTTCGGAGCTAAACGATATGGCGCTTTGGACATCGGTGCTGCACCTGGTTGTAGTTCGATGGTGAACTCCACCTGTCTTTCTGGTGGCAATCCCGGCAACTCTTTTGGAAATACGTCATAGTACTCTCGTACCACCGGTACTTGATCGACTGTCAGCTCCTCCTCCTTCTTGCTCGATAAGTGCACTAAGAATGCTCGACACTCGCCCTTCCGAATCATCTTCATCGCTCTCAGCATTGATATGACGGGGATTACATTTCCCATTCTCGTACCATAAAACTTTGTCTCGGCCCCACCCGGCTTTTGGAGTATAATCTCCTTTTCTTGGCATCGAATCGTGGCACATTCTTTGGTCAGCCAGTCCATACCGAAAATAATATCGAAGTCTTGTATCTCAAGTACATAGAGACTGACTGTGAAACTCCTTTCACCTATAAGCACATCTAGGTTCTGGCACATGCAATCAGACAAAAGCGTTCGCCCTGAAGGAATGCTTACGGCTAAAGGCTCTTTTGCTAACTCAGGTTCAAGATTCATACGCCTACAGGCATTTCTAGAGATGAATGAATGCGAAGCTCCAGTATCAAACAAGGCAAGCACAGGTACATCACACATACTGATCATACCTGCCAAGTTTCCAGGATTCCCGGCAGCCTCCTGCTGATTCAGCGCATATGCTCGGGCCTGTTGAGGTGCCCTCTGATTCTGGTTCTGGTTTTGCTGAGGCCTCTGGTTGCCCCGGTTGTTACCATTGCCTCGACCACCTCCTCCCTGTGGTCCCTGTTATCTCTGGTCTGGCGCTTCTGACTTCTGCTGACACCGATTAGCAAAGTGACCCGGTTGGCCACAGCGATAGCAGGTAAGGCACTTTCCAAAATGGTGTTTGCGGCAGGTGGCACACTGCGGTGCATAACCTTGGTAGCCCTGAGGCCCCGCTGCCGCATTCCCTTGGCCAGCCGGCCTTTGTCCATAGCCTCCTCCGCCCTGATAATTGGTCTGGAAACTCCTTTTCTGGTGCCCATGCTGAGGACTTTCCCATTTTCGCTTTCCCTTGGGGTCAGCCGTAGGCGGATGAGACGCCGACCCCTTCGAGGCTCCCTGCATTGCCTCAATGCTCAGTGCCCAGCTCAAAAATTGGCCATAATTAGCTCCGTCCTTCCCGACTAGAGCAGTCCCGATCTCAGGCCTCAGTCCCATACGGAACTTTTCAATTCGTTTCTCTTCAGTATCTACTGTCTGAGGCGCATACCTCGACAGTCTGTTGAATTTCAGGTCGTAATCGGCCACAGAGCCGCTACCTTGTTTCAGATTCCAGAACTCGTTCGCCTTCTGGTGCTGATAGTGAGTTGGAATGTATTTCTGATACAGAATGGACTTGAAATCTTCCCAAGTGAATATCTCCCAATCGTCATCGGGAATCGTTCGTCTCACTGACTCCCACCAGAAGTCAGCATCATCAACTAGCTGGTATAGCGCACATGCTATCTTTTCCTTGTCATCACATTGGAGAAATCCAAAGATTTTCTCCAAGGCACGGATCCATCTCTCAGCCGCGAGTGGGTCACCTTCCCCATTGAACACCGGGGGATTATGATGTCGAAATTCAATTTCGATTCGTGGTCCTTGGACCGGCGGCTCCACCGGCACCTCTGGCATCGCCAGATTAACGTTTCTCGGTCTTCTTTCCCTCGGAGGCATCCTGCACTAACCGAGTTCCAATAAGAATCATGATCATAAAGATCATTACGTATCGCCATTCAATTGATCAATAAAGAATCTCTTGGGTACAACCTCTCCGTTGATCCCAAACACGCATGATCTAAACCGATACATGCTTAATGAATCAAGAAGTCTCATAAGACAGCCTATGTTCAGCAACTATAGGCTAGATTCATCTATGTTCTCTAAGTCATACCATACTGCTCTATCCGAGCGTACCAATAATCAGATTCCAACAATCAAAATGCACAATAACATGGATCGAATTATTAGGGCCTCCCCACCCATAAAATCATTTTGAAATTTTTTTAAAAGGTCACATCATATAGAATCCAAGAATCATGGCATCCCTGCCAACAGTTAAACGTATATGGCCCACATACCAACATGAATACGTCCAAATGGCACTCATGCCCACATAATCATAAAAATGGCTCACCCGCCAAATTTAAACATATTTGACTCACTCGTCAAAATTAATCACAAATGGGGCTAACCTGCCAACAAAGAATCATGTATATGACCTACCCGCCAATATACAATATAAGTTTCGGCTTATCCGCCAATTTTAAAGCATCATTCGGCTTTCCTGCCGGTATCTAACACATGTATATGGCTAGACCGCCAGTATACAATCACATATATGGCTAAACCGCCAGCATCAAACATATATACGGCTAAACCGCCAGTATATAATCACATTTATGGCTAAACCGCCATTATCAAACTTATATACGGCTAAACCGCCAGTATATAATAACATAACTCACCATTGTATCCAAATAACAATGATTCGTTTCATAATATCCAAATAAACAACGCATCTCATAATTGTCAAATATTTGATATTCCAAACTCATAAAAATATGCGTACCTTTGCTGTTGCGTGAGAGACGAGCTGAGGGCTTATAAGATAATAACCAAAGACTCAACAAGGGAACAAACAAGATGACCCAGCAGGCTGCAGAGTTGCAAACCTGCTCTGATACCAATCTGTAACGCCCCGGTCCCGAGAGACCTTGGAAATGAGCGCCACGGGGGTGGGGTTTAAGAAGAGGGGAAAGAAAGGGGATTTCAAGGATGATTATCAATGAACGATTCCAAATTGGTTCAATAAAAGAGCACGATCATCGTAACAAATTTAGAGTTATATATATATATCCAAAACATGAGTTTTTGGTCTTGCGGAAGCTATGATACATCAAAAGAAATAATACGATGATCAGAGATTGAGATGAGCTAAGACAACGGGTTAGCTACAAAAGTACACATATAAGCCCCATCACAGCTCATCGTCTGCACGCTCCAGCTCATTGTCCTGAAAACATTTGAGAAAATATTTGGGCTGAGTACTAATGTACTCAGTGGGTTTTCTGAGAAAAACCGAGTTATCAAAAGCATTTGATAAAATAATTATCTGTGAGTATGCAGATGAATCTTAGAAGGTTTTGTAAAGGGAAATGCATCTAAGTTCATCAAAACATTTAACATGAATGTGTTCACCAGTAAACCCTGAAGTGAACCTTGATCCATCAGTAAACCCTGAAATGGACCCACTCACCAGTAAACCCTGAAGTGAGCTAAGTACGACACCCGCAACCACCACTACATCATCATGCGCAATTACCGAGTAAACCCTCAAGGTAATTAAAAGTTCTTTTAGCTAAGAACAGCCAGGGATTGGGTGCGACTCAAACCAAGCAAGACTGTAGCTACTCACATTGACACAGCGCTGGTATATGAGACTCCGACAACCACAACAAGCAGAACGAATCATTTTACACAGATAATCATATATGCACATTTGTTTCAAAACGAGCTTAATAACTCAAACATAGCATTTTGAGAAAGATAGTATACGCCCACCTTTTGACTATAATAGTCGAAGCTTTTCAGTTCCTACGGAATCAAGCAACACCACAATGATTACATCTTACGGCAAATGATCTACAAGTATCAAAATTCATCTTAGAACCTCCACGAGGTCAAGACTCTCGCAATTATATAGTTTCACATGCTCGTCGGTTAAACCGACCCAAGTTAAACCTCAATAGCTTAACAATTGCCTACTCCGGCAATGAATAATGTCTCAAATCTCAACAATACTAAATCACATAAATGAGACTCAGCAACATCATAGACCTATGGGAGTTTATTAAACAAAGAGACCCTTTTTAAAATACATTTATCTCATTCGAGCATAAATCGAACCCTTGGCGTGCGATTTTAAATGACACAATTTAAATCCACGTTAAAACCGATCTTAGCTCAAGGGTCCTCACAACCCTAGCTACTAACTGATAAAGACACTCCTTAGCATCATTGAAGAAGTTAAAAGATCCCTTAATTGATTTCGAATAAGGGCGATTTGAAAATTGAAAATTTGTTGAGCAATCTGCACAACAACTGACTTTGATGATTTATCAAAATTTATCCAGAAGGAATTAGGGGTTGGGCCCTATACCATTAGAAAGACATTTAAGTCTAGTTTCCGGAACACTTTTCGGTGACTCCATACGATAACTAACGAAAAAGTTATGACCGTTTTACTAGAAGGTAGCAAATCTGCCACGAATTTCCGAAAACCGAAACATGACCCAACTTTGAAGATTTTTCATAATTTACTCAGAACGAATTAGAGATTGAGAAATATACCGTTGGAAAGCCACGGAAGTCTAGTTTCCGGAAAAATTTACGGTGTCTCAATCGGATGTCTAACGAGGGAGTTATGCTCGTTTTACCGAAGGGTGGCATGTCTGCCGAAAGACTTGCGCGGGCGCGCGACCTTGCGCGGGCGCGCGACCTGTGCGCGCTCGCGCGCGTCCCCGCGATCGCGCGGAACTGAGGCCGAGAGTCGTGAAAACGATGACAGACGCCATGATACTCGATATACAAGCATTCAAATCATCTAAACACATCTAGAACTCAACCAAACTTCAACTAACATGCTTTGAATCAAATCAAACTTTATCTCTACCATCTAACATGCTTCAAACCATAAATAAAACACATAGCACGATTTCGAAAATACCTTTCGAAAATTACTCGGAAAGCTTGAAAAGTGGTGAAGATGGCTGGAAACGAGCTGGAGTTCCTCTCCACGAATGATTGCAACTCCTTGCTTCTCTCACCCTCTCTTTCTCTCTCAAAGAAGAAGGAATAAAAGAAGATGGTGTTTGTTGCTCTCACTATTTCTTTCTTCTCTCCAAAGCTCACACATGAAGAAGATGAATGGAGAAGAAGAAGAAGAAGAAGAAGAAGAAGAAGAAGAAAGGAATGAAGAAGAAGAAGAAATGAAGAAGATGGAGCTGTTTCTTCCTTCTCTCTCTCTCGAAAATGTTGCAACAAAGAAGTTGAAATGGTGAAAATGGCTATGCTAATTTCATAAATCCAATTTGGTTGATTTGGGGGACAAAAAGAGACGGGAAGCATGGGGAGGTGAGGGGAAAAGTGATGGGAGGTATGGCCTCCCATGACTTGGGAGTTGACTAGGTAAAATACCGGGTTTAAATACCGGTTGTTCGATTATCGTGATATTTTCCGTCTCCGGAAAAATCCCAAATTGGATCGAAATGGATGAAGTAATTCATTAATTTTAAAACCATAAATTAAACATATTTTTTTTGAAATATTTTAAATACGCCAAGTGACACAAATCGATAAATCGTTTAATACTCATATTAAAATATATTTGGATTCTCATCGATACGACACGTCGCAAGTTCGGTTAAACCACCGAATTATAGAAATTTTAAAATGACGTAACTCCCATAGTCTATAATTGCAATTAATTATATACAAAAAGGTTCGGGGCACTACAACCGATAATTTTCAAATTTCATATTAATACCGTACAAAAAATTATCAATATACCGAAAATTCAACATTTTTGATATTTTTTCGATACGGTATTTCAATATTTTTCCCTATCCTCAGAGTCCTTGTTTACCTTTTCTTAATTAAAAGAGCTAATGTCAAATTCTATTCCAAACTATTGTCATTTTTCATAATATTTAATAGATTTGGTGGACCAAAAAAAAAAAAAGAAAAAAGAAAAAAAGATTTGGTGGACCCACATAAAAAATAGTCTGACTAATTAGTGACGTAATGTCGGGCCGGGCTACGGGTACTATATAATACCATAATCGAAAAAGCCCAATTTGTTTTGAGTTACTTATATTTTTCTTGACACGTGGCATAAACCCTTTTTTTATTCTGGTAAATATAAATAATAAATAATAATAATAATAATAATAATAATAATAATAATAATATTTTTATATGAAAATTATATATATATCCAGATTCCGACTAATCGTCGGTTTCACTGAAAATTGGGTTTCCTTTTCTCTCATTTTCTGCCATTTCTCAAATGATATCGTTTTTTGTTGGTGGATTTTGCTGTCGTATGACAGGTAATTCACGCACCGCTGCTCTATAAATTTATTTGCAATAAGCCCTAACTTTGATAATTTAAGAGTTATGTTTTCTTCAATATGAGTTTTTATTTTATTTTATTTTTTATGCTATATGTATTATGATTATGATAGTGAAATCATTTTGATGCTTCTGTAAGCATAGGCAATTGAGGGGTCTGGAAATCTTTTAGATGTTTTTATTCTTTTTATGCTCATTTATATATTATATATTAGAGTAAATTTTATAGGGAATTATGATTGAAAGCAGCATGGTGTGTGGTTCTGAGATTTTCATGGACTTGCAGTTATATTTCAAGAAGCTAGGCTGCTATTATTTTTTAACTTTTGTGGATATGCTAGGTTTGTGAACACTGTGCTTGAGTGAAGAAACTGGAGGAAAAAGATGGCATCTTCTGATGATGAAGGCGAAACAGTTGTGAAAGATGTGTCTGATTATGAATTTACCTATGGTGTTGAGGATGAATCGATTTCATTTGCCGAGTTACCTGTGGAGTGGAGTGAAGGCGAGGCTCGTGATGGAAAGAAACAGCAAATTTACTTGAAGGGGAAAACAGATAGTGGGTGTCGCAAAGTATATATCCAGGTTACTGCTTGGAAGTTTGATCTCCTGAAGGGGAAGCCTGAGATCTCAGTGTTGTCGGTACATGGTAACTGGATCAAGCTTCTGAAGCCACGGAAGCCTTTTTACAGCATAATCAGAACGGTTCTGGTCACAGTGCATGTTTTACACTTTGCTAAGTGGGATCCTAAGCGGTCGGAGAAAGCTTTGTGGGATAATCTTGATAAAACTTTCAGGTTAATATTGGAGTTGAGAAAATTCTATGCTACCTTCTCATCCTCTACCTTAACCAGTAGATCTTGTGAACTCATATCCTGTGTCACATGGGAATTAAATCTTAAAAAAAAAAACTTGTGTTAGGGTAGTGGATGTGGGGTAGCAGAATCCCGAGTTTCTGTATGTTTGATATCTCATTTTCATACATCATTGCAGTTTGAATCTTTTTTATTTTCTGCTGTTCTGTAGCATGTTTGAGAGAAGGCCCTGTGTGGATGATCTAGCAGATCACGTACCTTTAATTACAGAAGCCATTAAGAGGGATGAAAAATTGGCGAAGTCCAAGGTTAGTAGTCCTTTCAGGACTAACATGGCAATGTTCAAGGTTTTGGGAAGTTTTGACCCCATGTTATTTAGTAATTGTACCCTTGAATCAGTTGTATGTGATTCATGATTTGTCTGTTTATTCATCTTCAGAACCCATGTTAGCTTCCAGTTGCTTCCATCTCAATTTCTAATGTTTGTCCTTTTCAAAATACTATGAACATTTTGATTTGAAACTGTAACTAAAATTATATGATTTGTCGTTTTTTTTTTATGGCTGATTACTTAAGCTCTAACAAAAAATTTCCCTTTACCCAGATTTTGAGTGAATTCCTTGTGGAAAAATCTTGGGAGAAGAAAACGTTTAACGAGGTTGCTCTCTCTCTCTCTCTCTCTCACTCACTCACTTGCACACGTGCACTGAACATATAAAATATGCTCAAGTATAACATCCTTACTGTGAAGTTAGTTTGATAATGTATATCTGCTGATTTGCAGGATGTCAAGCCTTCGTTTATAGTTGATGATGTCAATGAAAAAGAGGATGTGGTGGGGGAGTCTGACAAGACTGATTTTCATGAAGATAGTGACTCCGAGGAGGGTGAAGATAGTGACTCCGAAGATGGTGACTGTTTTGATTCTGTGTGTGCAATCTGTGATAACGGTGGTAATTTATATATGTATGTTTACCGCCATGATCCTCATTTCACATATAGCACTCCCTATGCTAATTTCCATCTTGATCAGATTCGCAGTAAACTGCATCATGCTTCATTAGCTTTACACCACTCCCATGCTTATGCTTGCCTGGCGCTATGGTTTCATATCTTGTCAATTTTATTATAACTTAGTGTTTGCATCATCTTTATAGCAAAGCATAGGAGCAAATTTACATTTCACCGAGGAGACTGAGAGTGAACAAAAGAATAAAGATTGGAAGACTCCCTAGTAATTTTGTCGTTGATTACTTTCTACTTTTTGCATGGTAGAAAATAATATGACTCAAAGCATGGCTTAAAAAAATGGTTGAGGCGCACGCCTTGAGGCAAGGTTGTGAAAAACCTCCCGCCTCGACCAGTTTAACTGAGGCATATGCCTGGTGCACCTCTGAATTGGAACACGCACCTGAGGTGTAAGCCCATTAGTCCAGCATCTCCTCTCTTCTCATCTCGGAGTCACGATCGGAAATCCTTGGGCTTTACTAAGCCCATTATTGTTAATCAAATTATAGTTATTGGGATATATATTTACATTTGAAAAAAAAAAGTTACTGCCAACCAAATAATATGTAGAATTAAAAAAAAGCTTAAAATTTGAAACACTTCTTATGCTGAGGCTTACTCCTTGATTCTCCTCGAGGCTTGCTGTGGGAAATGCCTCAGTTCCCGATTCCGCTTTCCAAAACCTTGAGTCAAAGGTGAGGTCAAAATATCATCCTTCCTGTCATTTGTCTTGGTATATGGAACATATAATTTTCTAATGCTTCCTGTGCTTCAGTTTCTGCATTGCCATCGTCTTTCTTCAGAAGATTCTTGAGTTCCATTCAATCGTAAATCTGTTCCCCTTACTTTCAGAGAAATGACAACATTTATTACATTTACCTTGTGGGGCTTGACTCTTCTCACCCAATTTTTATCGTCTTAAATCTTGTGATTCATAAATTTGACCCAAAAGTGCTAGAGTCCTGGTTTAAGTGGTAATCAGCTTGAATAATGATTACTACTACTGAATATTGCCTGGTCTAAGGAGACGGCATCCTATGGGTGATAGCTCCTGGTCTCTAGGGGCCTTATTCTTCTTAATATTGAAAAAAGAATGCTACCTGTTGAGTTGACATGGTAGAAGAGAATGCACTAGGAATCATTGTAAAAGCTAAACATAGGCTTTAAACATGTGGATGCAGAAATTAATCTTTCCTATAGAAAATATGAAACCAATATCGTACCTTTTCCCTTGGAGGCCAAGAACAATAGAAAATTGGTACCGGATGGGGCCTAATGGCGATCTGTTTATCTTGGGAAAGTTTTATGTGTTATTTCATTGTGCAGGCAGCTATGCAAAATTTTGGCTCTTCAATCTTCATAATCCAAAATCAGTCTTGTTTCTGATGCTTTTTTTTGGTGTGTGTGCGCACGTGCGCGCTTCAGCATGTGCATTTTTTCTTCTTTGTGATGTTAGTTCTAATGTTGGCTTTTATAGATTTTGTCTTTTGTGATTGCAGACTTGTAGTGGTAGTTGTTTTGTTTGGTTGTTGATGCATTTTCACTGGGTCTTAACTTTGGTTAGTTCTTATGAGTTAGAATGGCTGTTAACATAATACTATCTTGCCCTTTTGAGGGAACTGTAGTAGTCATCATTACTTCATCTGTCAAAAGAATCACCTGTATTCATTACAAATGAGTACATTGTTCTGTTCATAAATTTATTATGTTAGCAAAGGACATTACATTTTTTTTGGGATAAGAAATGATAATATTTTCCACATTAGAAAGGATACATATAAGACACACATTACTTTTGCAAGTTGCATTACAAGTGAATAATGCAGCTCTTACTTGGTGTTTGAAAATATGTCGAATTCAGCTGCGATGGCAAGTGCATGAGGTCATTTCATGCAACTGTTGACGATGGTGACGATTCCGCATGTGAATCTCTGGGCTTGACTGATGCAGAACTGGAAGTATGTTCCCTATTTTCAACTCTCTCTCTGTCTCTCTCTCTCCCCTCTCTCTGTTCACGTTTTTCAGGTATCCAGGTGGTCTTTGTTTTAGTAAGCTCTGATGATTCCTGATTTTATTGCCAGGCGATTAAAAATGTTCCTTTTATTTGTGAGAATTGCAAGTATAAAAAGCACCAATGCTTTGCATGTGGAAAATTAGGGTCTTCTGATGAATCTAATCCTGAGGTATGGAATCCTTATCTTTCTTGGTCATCATCTTTAGTCAAGCTATGTGCGAATGATATCTTGCAGATGCACAGTTATTTTCTAATGTACCACTGTGAAGATAAATGCCACAAACTTCTCTTTAGTGCATTTTAGTTTTTCTTAATTTCTATTGCATTTAGATAATCATTTTCCAATTTAGACAGTTTTGCATATGTTTAATTTGATGCCTTAATCTTCTCTGTTTCGATTTTTGGAGTTCTGTTTTGTTTTCCCAACAAGACTTCTATTTTGATTCTCTACCTATTTCCTGCCCTTAAGATTTTATCACGATGCTGATTATCTGCAGGTATTTTGTTGTGTTAATGGAGCTTGTGGGTACTTCTATCATCCTCGTTGTGTTTCTAGGCTTTTCCATCCTGAGGATAATGCTGCAGCAGAAAAACTACATAAAAGAATTTCTGCTGGGGAACCATTTGCATGCCCCATTCACAGATGCGATGTTTGTGAGGAGTTAGAAGTGAGGTCACAACGCGATTTGCAATTTGCTGTGTGTCGTCGCTGTCCAAAGGCATATCATAGAAAATGTCTGCCAAGGTGCTCTAAGTGTCTTCAGGAAATTCGTTTTTGAGTAGATCTTCATGTCTTTTACTTAATTCATTGCTAACATTGTAACAGCGAGATTACATTAGAGGATTCTGTTGATGTTCCCCAAAGAGCTTGGGAGGACCTGATACCTAAACGCATATTGATTTACTGCTTGTAAGACCCTTTTTACCTTTTCAGTTTGTGTTTTTTCAGTTTCATCATAGTACTTGTTCTTACCTGATTTTATCCTTCTCATCAGAGCTCATACAATCGATCCAGATATATCCACACCTCCTAGGGACCATATAATATTCCCAGGCCCTTGGCGTGAGAAAAAGAAAAAGCCTGAGTTAGAATCTAGTAAAAATAAGAATCTGTCGAAGGAAAGAGGTTTAGCTTCAGAAGACAATGCAGGGAATAAAATTTCTGTAAAACAACAAAAAGCGAATGGTTCAAAAGGAGGTGGCCTTTCCAGAAAAAGATTAGAGGAACTTCCTACTCGCCCGTTTTCTAAAAAGCAGAAATTAGCCGCAAAAAGAAACTCTTGTGTTAAGTTGAAAGAATCTACTAAGGATGAAGGCGGGGTATCTTCTGGTGATGATGGGTCATATGCTACCTTTTGTGATATGGATTCTGAGCCAGTGAACTCCTGCAGCTTGGTAACTGGACATGGCAACAATGAGATAACTACGAAGGCGAAGCCAACTCCAAAGAGAACAGATGATGCTTTGACTCTTGATGCTGATGCAAGAAGAAGGTAATCCACTTTTCTCATGTTTAGTTGTTCTCTCTATCTTGATGTCTCAACCATACCCCGTAATGCACCTCTTTTCTATGGAATACTTACCTTTGGCTGATAAATATTTGTCATAGAACTGAAGGATTTTCTTTGCACTATCTTACTGTTCGATGTTGCTTAATGCAGAGTATTGACTTTGATGAAAGATGCTTCGTCTTCAATAACACTTGAAGAAGTTAGAAAAAGGCATAAACCGCCATCAACACATGTCCCATATTCAAGATTTTCTGCAGATAATGTTACACTGGGGAAGGTGGAGGGTTCTATTCAGGTGTGTGCTAGGTTTTTGGTTGGTACTGATTGTTTAGTCACAGTGGAAGTTAGTAATTTAGTAACTGCAGGCTATACATGCTGCACTGAAGAAATTGGATGTGGATGGAGGCAGTGTTCAAGATGCCAAAGCAGTTTGTGGGAATGAGCTTCTTGAGCAGGTGTTCAGATGGAAGGTAAGTTCCTTTTGTTTGAAGGTATATTGGATATATTTAATTTTGGTTCTTCGATCTAGGTTTGTCAAATGAATGTTTGTTCTCACCTCGATGGTATAGATTGTTGATTGCTAATAAAATATAGCCTGTGCTAGTTCTCTGCTGTAGCTATAAGTTGATCAGCATTGGTGAATGCATTAAATTCTAGAGGAGTTCTATCTTAACTACTAAAGTAATTGTGTTGGAGTCAACAGCTTTAGGTTTAGGGATAATCTAAGACAATGGCTAGAGGAGGAGAACTGGTGCATATAAGGATATTTGCCGTGAAATCTGCACTGTAGTTGCTTGCATGTGATGTAAAATGCAGTACAAAGTTGCTGTTCCTGACTGAGCATGGAAAATTGCTTGATGTTTTAGAAAAACGTAATTCATTATGTACCACAGCAGATAAGGATGGAAACTGTGTGGATTACCTACATACCACCACAGAGAAACAAATTTTCAATTTGCTTGCAGTGGAATAGCATTAAGAAGCATTGTGCTAGAGGGAAACCACTCTGCTCCTGGTGTTAGATATGCTTGTAAAAATTCAATGTTTTTGGCTTGTTGAGTTTAGATTCTTGTAGCATTTATATCTATTATTGCAGCTTGGAGGGTGAAGCTGAAAAGATATTCTTTGAATAAAGTTGGCAAGCTGTTTGGCCAGTAAAATTAGGAGGTCGTTTGAGTTGTGTAAATTGGAGAATATCCTTTTTCTTTCTACTCTCCTTGGTTGTTTTCTTACAGATGAGACACTGTGTAAACCTGTAAGTTATGTTCTGAACAGTGGCAAAGCATCAGGGGAACCAACCATATTCTTGGGCCTAAATGTTGTATCTGATTTATATGAACTACTTCTGGTTCTCCTATCAGAACAGCTTGTGGTTCAGAGAATTTGATAAGGTTGCTATTCTGTGAGTGCAGATATCTCATGAACAATATCCACCAATTTGATAAGGTTGCTATTCTGTGTGTGCATCACATTGAAATTAATTGCAGTAATGGTGGTAGCTACTTGTATGAGATTAAAATTGCACTCGGTGGAGATGAAAGAATGTATTCGCTAGTGACTTGCAAAAGTATGAGTGATCTGTTCTACAATGTTTTACTGCAGTTTTAGATGGCTTGCGTAACTACTTCAGATGATGACCTTTTGTATTTCAATTGATTTATAAAGAAAGTTCTTTCTATGTGTATTTAACTTTTACGGTATGTGACGCGCGTGTACTGTTTTTTTATTCATTCAACTTTTATGGTGTGACTACTGTTTTCTTGCATTGAGATTTTTTTTCATCCCAACTTTTAATTAACCGATGGGTAATATTGCAGGTAACTAGTGATTCTGCCAAATATCTGATTGTTTTTTTCTTTTGTTTTTTGTATAATAGGATTGTCTGTCTGAATAGCCGCTGAAATAACCATATTTTTTTGAGTTTTCCATGCTTATTTTGGAGATGCTTAAGGTTTTGAAGTTTTGAACCCTTGTTTATGTGTTGCGCTATGTTTTGCAGGAGAAGCTGAAAGTTTATCTTGCTCCATTTCTCTATGGCATGCGCTATACATCCTTTGGTCGGCATTTCACCAAAATGGATAAACTGATGGAGGTCTGTTGATGTTGTGTTGCCCTTTTCAATGAGGGTTACCTTTGTAATTCAAGGAGTGCTTATTGGGCTGATAAAAATGTGTTCTCAAATTTTGGAAATTGTGGTTATAGGTTATGTATAGGAACTCAGTGCAGAGTTAGGTACTAAAACTCACAGGATAGCAGTGGATATGCTCTTAGTCTTGTAGCTTCTCTTTTATTCACATCTTTGTGTAAATATGAGTTCTCAACACTGCAATATAGGAGAAGAACTACCATCTCCTCTCCTTAAGCAGTGTCTTATTTGTCTGAAACAAAGTCAACTTTCTGCCACCACATTCTCACCAGATTGCCTTCTTTATCTCAAAATAAATAATTATTTTGTATTTGAAAGAAACCAATGGATTTACCTGCAAAACCTACCAAGTAGTAAACATATCGGGATAAGCTAGAACCTTAAAACAAAATACTTAAGCCATTCTTCCAGGCATGGAGTAAGTACTAAATATGGAACTCATGTATCTCCATTTTTAGAAATCGTTATTTCAGCACCGTATGTTTGTTTATGACAACCTACTGAATTGTTCTCATAATATCTATGTAAAACAAGGTGTGCTGTCTGCGCGCCTGATGTATTCCTGCTTTTTTGTGTTTTCCTTTAATTTTTGTTTGCTTATGATGTCTGAAATTTGCCTTCTTTTGCGTTGTCCTGATGAAACTGACATCTTCATTTTCTCTGTTGGTGGTGGTCTCACTGTACAGATAGTTGATATACTCCATTGGTATGTTCAAGATGGTGATATGGTAATAAAATTTCTTGTCCTTACCACGGAAGGGACTGAATTTTATGTGTCTCTATGTCTTCCCCACCAATCTACTTCGATTTACTAAAAATTATTTCCTGTATAGTACTTGTTATTTCATTTAAAACAGTTATTTTGTGTTGTCAAATGTCTAGGTATAACTTTGGACACTTAGTTCTTTTGTTTAATAGTAGAGAATATTTTGAATATTGAAGGATTCAGACTGATCTACCTGGGTCCTGCTGTGAAAATTTTTAGTTTGTTATGTTATTTTGTACTGAAGTAATATTATATGTTATTTGCTGATGAAGTATATTTAACATATTTTTAATGCTTTTACATGCAATGTGAGTTTTCTTGTTTTAATATTTCATTGGTACAATATTAAAGTTGAGTTTAAATAATTCAACACAACTAATAATTATATGAATAAAATAATTTGTAGCACATGGGATGTGCACTGGTTTATTTTATTGGAAATTGTGCAAATCCGGCTAGAACGTGACTTTCAAAATATTTTAAAATTTAACTATTATAAACCCATCAAAGAAGATGTTTTGGGGGTGGGGGTGGGGGTGGGGGAGGGAGGGGTAATGTTTGAACATGATGGTGAATTCTTGTGCCAAGTACGATCAAAGAATCAAAATAGTGAAGTGGCTAGCACAATCATTGGAGACAATCAGCTGCTCTAAGTTGCTTGCAAAGGGGTCACCACCAATCTATTTGGCCATTGGATGCTATCACAATGACTTGAACCTCCTAATTGTGTGCAGAGTTACTCCTACTTAAGTTGTGTGCTTTATAGGGTGTTTTCTTAATGTATATAACTAGATATCATATCTTACTCAGAATTTAGCTTGAACAAGGGATGGATACCAACTTTGGTGGGTCAGGTCTGGGGTTTAGCTTGGAACTGACAGTATTGCTGTGGATTATGTGTCAGAGCTATCAAAGATTTGGGCAATCTGAATTTGGTGATTTCCATAAAGAGTAGTGTAGTCTGAATAATATCATGATAAGCTCAAGGTTTTCCTGCATTTAAATGAATTTACTTTATTTGCTGCTAATTCACATGAGTTTCAGAGTTTCCTATTGTATATTGTTATCTGCAGTTGTCACATATAAATTTTGTTAAAGACATTCTAGATTGGTTGTATGGTTTGTTTAGTTTTTAAGTACACTTCAAATGTGTTATCTTCACTCTTGAACTCTGAACTTTGTTGTTTTCCTTGTTCAGCTAGTTGATTTTTGCTGTGGTTCAAATGACTTCAGCTGCTTTATGAAAAAGAAGCTTGATGAGATGGGGAGGTTATGCTCATTCAAAAACTATGACATCCTGCAACCTAAGGTTAATACCTTCACACCATTTTACTTTTTTGTTTTTGAATGGGCTATATCATAATAAACAAAATCTTGCAATCCCTAAGTGCATTCAATGCAATATTTAATACAGAATCAGCTCTTCTCTTGGGTGTTTTAGTATGCCTTTTGTTGAGAATGGTAATTGGTATAAGATTCATCAAACTAATTTTGATAATTTTGGAATTGCCTTAATATGTAGTTCTACAATCCTAGAGACCAAGTACCTGTTATCAATCATCTCTCTCACAAGTCCCCTTCATAACTCATGTAGCTCTAACTACCCAAAAATCTTGGGCTCCACAGAATCACATGCACCGCACAGACCAAGGGGTACTTATTTTTGAGTGCCATTTTGGTGTATTTTGATTTCGACGGAATAGATTATGACCAAGTTTAACTTTTGACTTGTAAGTTCGACTAAATATTGTACACCCTTTTTTTTTATCAGTTTCCCTTACTAGGCTGAGAGTATGAGAAATATGAGTTTTGATAAAGGTGATATTGATGGAATTTAAAATATAGTAATGGGGCTTTTGAAGTCTAGAGCCTTTGGTGGCTGCCTATGTTTTTAGATGAGAAATGCTTAAGATGACTTCTCTCCAATGTTGGCATGGGACATTCTTGTGTATAAGGATTCTCTTGGAAACTCTAGCTCCGTCTTCTCTTATTACCGCGCATTTTCCATGATGTTTGGAGGGGTGGGTGGGTGGGGATTTTGGTTGGTGAATGTGGCGAACTTATGCAGGTATGTTGGTTCTATATGGAAATATTAACGTGCTGTTATATGATCATTTATTCACCACATATATGTTGACTTAGACTTGGTGGTATCTGGTGCATTTGCAAATTGAGATGATATATCCCTTGTCTCAAAAGTGATATTGTAGTTGCTAACAAGAGTGCTTTTTGAGATTTATGAGATCCTTATAGGATTCCTTGGGTTTATTTTTGTGTCTGTTTTGTAGAATGATTTTAATTTTGAGCGACGAGACTGGATGGGAGTGAAACAAGACGAGCTGCCAGACGGGTCTCAGTTGGTGAGACTAATTTTTCTCTTTCCTTTAATGCCTCCAATCAAATTATTTGCAACTGATATGGTTTGTTTGGTTAGATCATGGGGCTGAACCCGCCGTTTGGAGTGAATGCTGCACTTGCCAACAAATTTATCAATAAAGCTCTTGAATTCAAACCAAAACTATTAATTCTTATCGTTCCTCGGGAGACACAGCGGTATTTTTTTCCTCTTTAAACTTCATACTTTATCCAGAAATCGCAACCATAAGATCGGTGCATATAAAGAGGATTTGAGAGGGCTAATTTTTCATTTTGCCTTTTGTTATCAGATTAGATGAAAAGGAATCTCCATATGATCTGATTTGGGAGGATGATCAAATGTTGGCTGGCAAAGTAAGTTTTCTCAGTCATTTCTCATGATCTGGTTATTTCTTCTGGTAATCTCTTCGTCCATTTTATTTTATGAATGCTCTTCATTTTTCTGTGTCTATTCCAGTCATTTTATCTACCTGGATCTGTCGATGTAAATGACAAACAAATCGAGGATTGGAACGTAACTCCACCAGTACTTTATCTCTGGAGTCGACCCGATTTCACACCCAAACACAGGGATATCGCTGAACAGCACCCCCGCCTATCTAGCGCTTTAAAGAGCAATAACTTGGATGGGGGTCATAACGAGCTGCCCGCCCCTGATGCAGCCGAGGCGTCTGATCACAAATCCCCCATAGGAGACGAAGACAAACATGCAGATACACCTAAAGACCCGGAGCAGACGGGCAAGGAGATTATAATTCACCAGGAGGATTTGCCACGCGAGGCCCCCAGCACTGAAGCTGGTAAAAATCACGCACCAGTGAAGAATCATTCAGGATCGAGTTCCAAGAATTTTGGTGGGAAAGGAAACAAGAAAAGACCATCAGGTAACAGGTTTCTGAAGAACAAATCCTGCAGCAAACTTTCAGAGTCTCGCCCTCGGTTGCCCCATACGGGTACCTATCCATCCGAACATGTTGAAGCTCCATCACAAGTTCGTTCTGAAAGGGGCGACCATCAGCAGCAGCATCTCAATGAGAGCAACTTGTCTGTGTATCGGCAGCCGCCTTACTCTCAAACAGAACATAATGGGAATGGCTATCAGCAGTTGACTCAGAGCAACTTAACTCCGTATCATCATCATCAGCAACAGCAACAGCAGCAGCACCAGCAGCAGCAGCAGCATTACTCTCAAACAGCAGGTGTTGGGATTGTGGATGATGATTTGTTGATGAAGTACGTCGAGCCTCATCGTGGTATGGCTAGCATGCATGCATACAGCGAGAGCCCTCGTCATGCATACGGTCGGAGCCCCATCCCTGACTATGGTTTCGCTGGTTCAAGTGATCAGCAGCGATTGATGGAGTCTCCACCTCCCTATCCATTACATCAAAATGTCCATGGAAGAGAGCTGCAGCAGCAGCCTAATCATTGGTATCCTCCTCCTTCCACTCCTCTTCGTCATTATCATGAAACTGTGTACCCTCCTCCTCCCCCTCCTCTGCATCAACGGAATATAGCTGCTGCTTCTGGTGGGAGGAGCACACCTGTAGCAGATAGATACGCTCCTCGGTTGGATGAGGCGCATCATTCTATGACGATGCCATATGGTCATCTGAATCATGCACCTCCGGTGGTTCCTAGAGGCTACAATCTTGGTCCACGACCACAACCACAGCTACCTTCGCAGTTTGCTCCGGGGCCGTACCGCCCGTCGTATTCCCAGCAACATAGTTCTACAGGGTGGCTTCAGGAATAGGGCTGCTACTCAAGCGTTACTCTCTTTACTTTCTACTTTACCATTTTTAGCCTGTGATGTGATAATTTTCTGTTTAATCTTCTTTATGAAATTAGACTACCTTTTTCTCCTTCTCTCTCACCCCTAGATTCGGCGCTGCGCATATTTTCTTCATTATCCATATTTTTATTTTGGAGAATTGTCAATTTAGGATTTGAAAGATGAAAGATGGGTAATCTGTCAATTTAGAACTTAAAAGATGATAACTATCAATTCAGAATATGAAAGATGATAATTGTCGATCTAGAACTTCAAAAATCATGATTTTTTTATTTCTTTTTATGTTTTGATTATTTTTATATTAATTTTAAACGAAAATTCATTTATTAATTGTCTATTGAATATAGTAACGAAATTATTAAAAATAATTAAAAAATCAAAATTAAATTAAATTACGTGATTTTTGTGGGTTTAGATAGATTGATAATTCTCATGTTGCCATCTTGAATTGATAATTTTTATTTTTCAGGTTTTGAATTGACAAATCTCTTGTTATTTTTATAGTTATTATATCACGAGTTTAGAAACAATATTTTCACACATGTTTTTAATTTTGTCAAATTAATTATAATATCAGTGATACCAATTATAGATGATATTACTGGTATATTTATTTGTAAAGATATATGAAAGTGTTAATGGGCAGCAACTTTTATGTTTACACTTGTTGATATTATAATAAAACTTGAATTCATCTTTTCCTAGTGCACGGCATCGTTGACGCTGCAATTGTTGACTTTGGTAGTCAAGATGAGCCAATGTTTTCAGCAATTCTTGCAATTATATTATTTAGGAGTTACAATAAAATATATTTAAGATTAAGAGGTGGTCTCCTATTAGATGTTTGGGCGTGGTGAGTTCATCATATTGGTTCAGGCTCAATAAGATTCTACAGTAAAAAAAAAAAAATGATTCATTTCCCGTATGTGGACCCCCATGCGCCAGAATTTTTTTTATATATTTTTTCAAAATTTTTATTATTTTTTCAATTTTTTATTTTATTTTTTCTGATTTTTTTGATTTTTTTTCCGATTTTTTTATTTTTTTTTTGCTTGTTTAAAATACAATTAGTGAACCCTAAAAATTAAAATGAATTAATTTATTTTTTTAAAATAAATATAAATATATATCCTAAAATTGAATTAATGGACCCTAAAATTAAAGTTAATAATTTTTTTTTAAAAAAAATCGGTGACTTGCGCAATGCACTCGCCCAACGCTAACGCGTCGGCTCGTGCATTGTGCTTGACAATTAATTTAATTTTTTTGAAATAAATATAAATGGTTATTAAAAAACCTAATTTTGAAAATAAAGATATACCTTAAATAGAATTAGCGATCCCTCAAATAAAATTGAATGAATTTAATATAATCCCTGATTGAGATTAATAAACCTAAAAAAATATGAACCCTAAAAAACACAATAAAAACTCTTAAAAATCTAAAAAATACTTAAAAAAACCCTAAAAAAACTATGAAGCGTAAAAACTATGAAGCCTAAAAAAATATAATCCATCATAAACTCTAAACATTAATTGGAATAGAAAATATCACAATTTGAACTGCAAAAACTTATACTACCTCCGTTTCGAAATGTTTGTTGTTTTATTTTTTTTATCTGGAATTAAGAATTAGTTTTATGGACAAATATACCCATCCCTCATACATGCCATAAAATCTAATTCATCTATATTTTCCTAAAAAATAACAATATTTTCTCTCTCCATATATTTTTCTCTCTTCATATATTATAGGTAAGTTAAAATCAAGAAATCTTGTAGGATTTGAGAGTGTTAAAATTGGGAGAGAGGATGTCAAATTATATAAAACAACAAACATTTTGAAACAAAAAAAAAAACTAAAATAACAAACATTTCGAAACGAAGGTAGTATAAGATAAGTAGCAGACCAATTATTTTTTAATAATAAAAATGATACTTTTTAAATTTTAAGTAATACTTTTTAATGTTAGGATTGATATTGATTTTTATCGATTTTTTTTTTTACGGGTCAATGCCGATAACTTGATAAGGCGTCCACAAAAATCTTAATTTTTGGCTTCAAAAGAAAAAAAAATCTTAGTTT
Source organism: Perilla frutescens (assembly GCA_026008535.1). Lineage (NCBI taxonomy): Eukaryota > Viridiplantae > Streptophyta > Magnoliopsida > Lamiales > Lamiaceae > Perilla > Perilla frutescens. The sequence goes on from BRKX01000004.1 coordinate 70,090,936, forward strand.
AATCATAACGTAATAAATGCGAAAGACAATCACATAAATAGTTAATATTAAATGTGAAAAATATTAATTTTAATACGGGAAAGTATTATTTTTTTAATTTTTTGTATTCACACACCCGACCTGTGGAATTGAGGAGATTCGAATCCGTGATCTTTGATCTCCAAATAATTTCACGTCACCACTAGATCATCCCGACCGGAACAAGAAAATATTAATTTGTCATATCAAAAGTATTTATAATTAAAAAACACTTCAAATAATAAATTGCGTTAAAATTAATAGAATCCTATTCTAAAAGAGAGGTTGTCTCCCTTTTGGAAACAATAGAAAATTCTGCATTATCGTGGCCTAAGCTCACAAACCATATTAAAATTAAGCTCCGATTAATATTAGTGTTGTAAATGAGTCGGGTCGAACTGATCCGAATATATATTTATTAAAACTTGAATATTTTTTTAAAAGTTATACTTGAGTTTGTTTGATTAAGTATTGAGCACAGATGAATTTATCTAGTCTAACACAAATTAAACTCGAGTAATTTGATATGTGTATACTCATTTATCCCAATCTAACGAACAATCGTTAATCGAATATCGAGTTATTTAGTTCGATTTTCATTCTTAATTAAATGGATTGGAATTTGGACGGTCCACAATAACCCGCGCTTTGCCTTTTCTTCCCTTTCCACGCAGACTCCAATAATTTCTTCTTCTTCTTCTTTTATTTAATTCATTTTTTCTGCAGAAATATCATTGATTTGATCTTCAATTCTAATTCAAGATTCCACCGATATACATCGATGGAAGGCGAAATCAAGAATCTCAGCCGCGTTTTTGCGGCGGTGATCGGCGCTCTCTGTTACTGCCGTTTAGTTTCTGCGAGGCTGCCCAAAGGCAAATGGCGGCTGATTTCTATATCGCCGGCGCTATACGCATTCGCCATTCTTCCACTGTATATAAGCTCCGCCTTCATCACGGCGGTGACGGTATTCTTCATCACGTGGCTCGCCTCTTTCAAGCTGCTCCTCTTCGCCTTCGATCACGGCCCTCTCGCGTCGGAGCCCCCCAAATCTCTTCTGTCCTTCGTCGCCGTCGCCGCTCTCCCTTTCAAGATCAACGCCGCCGCCTCCGCCGCCGCGAAAAAGACCAAGAAACTGCCTCTATATTTGGCCACCGAAATCCCAATTTCAGCTGTACTAATATCTATTTTGGGCGACTACAAAGAATTTATGCACCCCTTTTTACTGTTGGTTGCATATTGTTGTCTGGTTTTTCTGTTGATCGAAATTCTGGTGGAGTCGTCGAGTAAACTGGTGCGCGCGGCGGCGGGGGTGGAGCTCGAGCCGGCCTCCGACGAGCCGTATCTCGCGGCGTCGCTGCGGGAGTTCTGGGGGAGGCGGTGGAACCTCACGGTCAACAACATCCTGCGTGACGCGGTGTTCCGGCCGGTCCGGGCCGCGGCGGCGGCGGTGGTGGGCAGGCGAACGGCGGCCATGGTGGGGGTGATGGCGGCTTTCGTTGTGTCCGGTCTCATGCATGAGCTCTTGTTCTGGTACGTGTCCCGGGCGGCGCCGTCGTGGGAGATGACCATGTTCTTCGTGGTGCACGGCGTTTGTGTGGTGGCGGAGTTCGGGATCAAGGCGGCGCTGGGCGAGAAGAAACTGCCGGTGCTGCCGTGGTTCGTGACGGGGCCGGCGACGGTCGGATTTGTGATCGCGACGAGTTACTGGCTCTTCTTTCCGCCGTTGATGAGGAGCGGTTCCGATGTGAGAGTGATTCAAGAATTCCGATTTGCAGGAGAGTTTCTCGTCGGAAAGATTAAGGAAATTTGGTTGCATTCTTGCAAGAAATTTAGTTGATAGCATCATGTATTTTATTTTTAAATTTTTTTAGAGGAATTGAATTTTTCATTTTTCATTTTATTCCAAATATGGGGTTGGTGCATGTTATGGTGAAAATTGTTGAGTAAATTACGCTTTGACACCTGCATATTTTGGATTGTATTTAAAAAATATTCACTTTTTAAAAAATTATTAAAACAATATTCATTTTTAAAAGAAAATATAAATTATAAATATAATATTCGATGCGAAAATCATATGTAATTCATTGCATTTTAATATTTCTATTTTCCTGACCGTATAAAAAATTATTCAATCAAAAAAATGTTAAAATATAATGAAATACGTACAGTTTTCAAAACGTAAAAATGATCAAATGCTAACTTTGCATTTTTTTTGAAAAATCTGGCTATTTTTGAAAAAAAATCCAAAATATAAACATCGAGTAATTTACCAAAATTATTTGCGATACTGTTTGTTCAAAGTGTGGGATCATTCTGAATTTGAAAGCTTTGTAATGACACATCAATTAGCTAGGGGTGCTTGTCAATATCCAAGCTTTTATCTGTTCATATTCTTCTTAATACGAGTAATTACGTATCGAGTGTAAATAAAAATAAAATAAAATAAAATACATTGAATTGAGTGAAGTATGATAGGACTTAGGAGGGACTTGGAAAACTTAGGCAGCGTCTCACTTATGTTGAAACACTCTATATATCATTAATTTATTATTAATAATCCTCAAATCCAATCGAAGTGAGAGAAAGTGAGGAGTGTGTGTACTCATTCATGGTTATAATAGCTAGGATTGAATTTAATGCCCACACATCGCACTATAAAAAATAAGAATTTTAGTGACGGAATTTTCCATCGCTGAATAGTCAATTTCTGTTGCTATAAGGGTTTAACGACGGACTGATTTCGTCACTGATTCTCTCGTTGTTATCTTTGGCTAACGACAAATTTTTGATTCATCATTAATATAGCGACGGATTAACGACGGTGAAATCAGGCAGAGAATGAACTAACTTTTCTTCGGCAGCTAGTAGCGTTCGTTGATCGGCATCTACGTTGGTAGCGTTAACTATCACAATTCCATGGCCACTTATAAAATCAGAAACACAAACACACAGATTCACACACACACATAGTAGAGAGTACGTGACGGTGGGCGGCCAGAGATTGCGGCGGTGGTGATGGCAGAGAGAGAGAGAGAAGAGGGAGTTGCAGTGGAGGTGACTGCACGGCGACGGCGGCAAGCTCTGCACCGACGGCTTTGTGTCTGTGGGGGTGGGACATGGAGGAAGAGAGGAAGGGGAGAGAGAGAGAGGTACGACGGCAGGGAGCAGTTGGGCTGGAGTTAGTGTTGTGAAGCGGGGAAAGAAGGGATCTTGATATCCAGATTTTGAAATTTTTAGCAACGGACTAATGACGGAATTGCCGTCGTTAGTTAACGACGAACAAAATTCTATTGTTAAATTTTAAAAATAAATCAGAATAATTACATTAAATATTATAGTCCGTTGTTAATATTAAAAATAAATAATAAATAAATACTTAACAACAAATTTAGTTCGTCGTTAGCTAATAAAAATAAATAATTTTAACGAGGGAATAAGTTCGTCGTTGACTATAGCGATAAAATGTCTGTCGCTAATCTGTCGTAGTTTTTTGATCGATTTTGATCGGATTAGAGTGCTCGAATTTAAAAATTATACAGGAAACCAAACAAGTGATAAGTTCATGTTATTAAAATTAAAAAACGTGTGAAAAAAAAAACACCTCAAAATTTATGCATTTCAAGGCAATCAACCCTTAAAAAAGTGTACTCAAAATTAATTAAAAGTAAAAAAATAAAGAAAAGTAACTTTTTTACTTCAATAGTAATCCAAATTTATAATAATTTTTTACAAATTCGGATGGATAGATAATCTATCTTTTAGTATCCGATCGACTATCGATTACGATTAATGCTCATCTAAAATAGTCGGGCTGGAAAATGGGTTTGAGCTTTCAAGATATACCTGAAAGTGAAGCCCAATAAGAAGCCCACATACCTTCTACAAGGCCCATTAACAATTGTTTATCACTTCTTATTATTAACATAAATTATTAAATTTGTCAGAGAAATGACAACCAAGAATATTAGAACATGGTCATATGATCCTCGATTCCTTCCATCTTGAATAAAAATTGATCAAGTGCATGCATTAATGGTGATGGATGGAACCAATTAGAGTTTGGCATAAACTTTCATGCACTAGTTGTAAATAAAGTTTATTTAAGACCAGTAAGGTCAAATCACGGTCAACCCGTAAAAAATAAAAAAGCGGTAAAATCAGTATCAACTGCAATACTAAAAAGTATCACTCAAATTTTTAAAAATATCATCTGCATCATTTATTAAAGTAAGGCGTTTGGTAGTTATCTTATACTAGTTTATTTAATTAGTTCAAATTGTGATTTTTTCCATTCCAATTAATGTTTAGAGTTTAGGAATTCAGAGTTTTTTTTGGGTTTCATGGTTTTTAATGTTCAAGGTTTTTTATGAGTTTATTTTGTATTTTTTAGGGGTTTTAGGGGATATTTTTAGGGGTTTATTTTGTATTTTTTAGGGTTTTTGGGGGTTTATTTTGTATTTTTTAGAGGTTTTAGGGGGTTTTTTTAGGGGTATATTTTGTGTTTTTATGATTTTTTGGGGGGTGTTTTTAGGGGTTTATTGTCTTTTTAGGGTTTTTTTAGGGTGTTTTTAGGGGTTTATTTTATGTTTTTTAGGGTTTTTGGGGGTGTTTTTAGATGTTTATTTTGTATTTTTTAGGGTTTATTAATTCTTATTGTAGTCTCGTTTTAACCTCGTTGGAATTACAAAGGAAGTACAGAAAGGTAGAAGTGTAGAGGAACAAACAATTACAATATTTAACTGAATTGAAATAAAGTAAAGAACCGATGTGTAGATTCCGGTTCCGGCAAGCCGAGTCGAGGGGACCTCTCTCCGCAAGACAAATACGCCCCGGCTAGTGCTCACGGTTTGGCGGTTGTCTTTCAAAGATGAAACGGCTTCGTCCTTCCGGCAATAGCACCACAAATCCGGCAAGGTTCCGGCGAACTAGACAACGTCGAGAACTGGGAGCTTTGACTCGAAAGGATTCGTATGCAACAATATGAAGTGTGATCGATTATGCAGAATGTGGCCTTTGGATCCATGCAGGATGTCCTATTTATAGGCACATCTCCACTGCAGGGGACAGCTAGGGTTTGAGGGCATTCAAACCTGGTATTGTAACCCCCCTGGAGTTATAGCTCTGCCATTAAGCTCTCCAGGAGTTACCTTCTGCAGATCCCGACAGGTGTCCCTTGTCGGCTCGGATCCCAACACGTGTCCAGGGTAGCTGCAGACTTTGACTCCCGACAGGAGTTACTTTCGGTTACTGTCCAGCCCACTAACTCCACCAGCTCCACGACCCGGTCCACAGCCGTTATAGACCCGGATAGTCGATCCGCCGACCCGCTCCACGACCCGACTATTTCTGTACCGTAAAACTGATACGGCTAAGCCCCGGAAGCCCACGTAAGATCCAAGTCCGAGGACGAGACGAGACGAGACGAGCCGGGCAAGGGCAAGGGCACCGGGCACCGGGCACGGGCACGGGCACGGGCTCGGGCACGGGCGGACGGGCACGTGTGTGCGCGTGTGGGCTCATGGCCCACATCCTTGTGCACTTGATTACTCCACTTAAGTGTTAATACACTTAAATACACTTCTTAATTTGATTAAGAAATCAATGTGGGGTTATTTAATGTGTCTTAAACACATTATCCCACACACCATAAATGCCCAATCGTGTGACCAACTTTAACCATTTATTTCTCACTCACCGAAAATCGGATTTGAGCAAATAAAAATACTACGATTATCTACTCACGACATAGAGCAATCGTACGGTATTTAATTCCTCCAAAATTAAATATCCCGATCACGAAAAATCGGATAAAATGAGTCACACTCACTTTATTAAATCCTATTTTCCAACAATCCCCTACATGAGTGGAAATAGTGCATGCATGTATGCAGACAAGCAGCCCAGTTCTCTTAGAAACACAACTGCACCAGGATAGGTAGCTTGTGACTTTGAACCTTCCATCTTCCAACACTATCGAGTATACCGGCTGTTTAGTGGACATGATGCTTTGAACTATACATCCTTAGTGTATACCGAGACAATAGTATTGAAAACAGCTGTATATCAAACATTATCTGTTCTCACATTTGTGTCCTTTTCAGGCCATGGACAACCTCTTTGAATTCATAAGTATCTCTTTAGAAGCGGCCCCACTTCTCACTTATATAGGTGATCTCCTCTTCCGAGTATCCTGCCATACTCAACCTCATTAGGTTTAGGAATCATTAAAAGTCATAGGACTTATCATCACCACATTGACAGGTGTGCACTTGGTTTGTTCACAGGGAAATGTACACTTTCCAAGTGCTACCAAACCAAATGTTTGTAGCTTAGTTTTCCCATTGAACCAAGTTCTTGGGATCTCCAGTCATCATGGTTGGGTTACCACTACAAGCACTCTTAGAGTGTGGATTTCAAACTCATTCCCTCTAGCAACTTAGCCATTTGATCTCGGTTTAACCCTTTGGTTAGCGGATCCGCTAGATTATCTATTGACTTCACATAGTCAACTGATATAATCCCACTTGAGATCATATGCCTCACAGTATTATGCCTCCGACGTATGTGTCGAGACTTACCATTGTACATAGCATTGTGTGCCCTTCCGATAGCCGCTTGACTATCACAGTGAATCATCACTGACGACACTGGTTTTTTCCAGCATAGAATGTCTTCTAGAAAGTTGCGAAGCCATTCTGCTTCTTCACACGCTTTATCCAAAGCGATAAACTCAGATTCCATGGTAGAACGGGCTATACAAGTCTGTTTCGTGGATTTCCACGACACTGCTCCACCTCCGATAGTGAAAACAAATCCACTAGTCGAAAATGAGTCTTTTGTGTCTGATATCCAATTCGCATCACTGTACCCTTCAAGTACAGGAGGAAACCTTGTATACTGCAGCCCGAAGTTCAAAGTATACTTCAAGTATCTTAGAACTCGTACTAGAGCTTTCCAATGTTCTTTGCTTGGATTGCTCGTGTACCGACTCAACTTGTTCACAGAACATGCAAGATCAGGTCTAGTGCAGTTAGTGATGTACATCAAACTCCCAATGACCCTTGCATACTCTTCTTGAGCTACCGGTTCTCCTCGGTTTTTGCTCAAGTGTACATTGAGTTCCAACGGGGTCTTAGCCGGCGGACTATCAAAAGCGTTGAATTTCTTAAACACTTTCTCTATGTAATGAGATTGTGTTAAGACAATTCCACCACTTGTCCGTACTATCTTGATCCCTAGAATCACATCGGCTAAGCCCATGTCTTTCATGTCGAAATTTCATTTCAACATTTGTTTCGTTTCAATAATCACTTGGTGTCCACTGCCTATGATTAACATGTCGTCTACATAAAGACAGACTATGACATAGCCATTAGAACTGCTCTTTATATACACACATTTATCACACTCATTGATTTTGAAACTATTTGATAACATCACGTTATCAAACTTCAGGTGCCACTGAATAGGTGCTTGTTTCAGACCATACAATGATCTAACAAGTTTACACACCTTTCGTTCTTGCCCTGGTGCAACAAACCCTTCAGGTTGTTCCATGTATATTTCATCCTCCAACTCACCATTCAGAAACGCAGTCTTTACATCCATCTGATGAATTTCAAGATTGTGCAAAACAGCAATCGCTAAAAGCACGTGAATAGATGTAATCCTTGTTACTGGTGAGTAGGTATCGAAGAAATCATACCCCTCTTTTTGTTTAAAGCCTTTGGCAACCAAACGAGCTTTATACTTGTCAACAGAACCATCTGCCTTATATTTTCATTTTAGGATCCATTTGCATCCTAACGGCTTACACCCACTTGGGAGATCTGTCAACTCCCAAGTGTGATTTTGCATGATGGAATCAATTTCACTGTTGATAGCTTCTTTCCAGAACGCAACATCTGGACTTGATAGAGCTTCTTTCAAAGACTTTGGCTCATCATCTAGCATATAGGTGATGAAATCCGGACCAAAGGTCTTAGCCGTCCTAGCTCGCTTGCTACGTCTCGGTTCTTCATCCACAGGATCAGAACTAGTAGTAGCTTCAGAGGTTCATTTCTCAGAACTACCTTCTGTCCTATCCTTATTCTTACAAGGATAGACATTCTCGAAGAATATAGCATTCCTCGACTCCATCATCGTTCCTTCAGTCAACTCGGGAATCTCCGATTTATGAATAAGAAAACGATATGCACTACTGTTAAGTGCATACCCAACAAAGATACAATCAACCGTTTTAGGGCCGATTCTAACTTGTTTAGGAAGTGGCACTTCAATCTTAGCCAAACACCCCCACACTTTGAGGTATTTATAAGACGGTGTGCGTCCTTTCCACAACTCGTAAGACGTCACATCCTTACCCTTAAGTGGAATTTTGTTTAGGATATAGTTGGCTGTCAACACAGCTTCCCCCCACAAGTTTTGTGGTAATCCCGAACTTATCAACAAAGCATTCATCATCTCCTTAAGAGTTCGGTTTTTGCGTTCAGCAACACCATTAGACTGTGGTGAATACGGTGCCGTAGTTTGATGAATTATACCCACCTCTGCGCATAACTCTTCAAACGGGGCAACATACTCTCCACCTCTATCACTTCGAATTGCTTTAATTCGACTGCTTAGTTGATTTTCGGCTTCATTTTTGAAGTTCTTAAAAGCTTCAATCGCCTCATCTTTACTTCTTAAAAGATAAAGATAACAATATTTTGTGCAATCGTCAATAAAAGTAATAAAGTACTTTTTACCGCCTCTAGTTTGCACAAACTTTAAATCACACACGTCTGTGTGAATTAACTCTAGAGGTTTAGTGCTCCGTTCAACCGATTGAAATGGTAACTTAGCCAATTTAGCTTCAACACAAACTTCACATTTGTTTTGTGTATTAAATTGGTTCACTTTTAGCAAATCTAAATTTACTAAACGTTTTATAATATTTAGATTAACGTGTCCTAATCTACAATGCCACAAATCCGAGCACTCAACAAGCAAGTAAACAGAAGAAGCAATTTTATTAGCATTTTCTTTTGCCACACGGCGCATCGCCATTACATTCATTTTGAAAAGTCCATTGGCGAGATAGCCCCGACCAAGGAACCTTCCGTACTTGCTCAAAATAAACTTTTCAGACTCAAACACTAGTCTAAAACCATGATTGACTAACAGCGAGCCTGAAACCAGATTCTTGCGGATGTCCGGAACATGGAGCACATCCTTCAAAGTCAGCTCTTGGCCTGAAGTCAGTTTTAAAACCACGTTGCCCACACCAACCACTTCAGATGAGGCTTGGTTCCCCATGTGCAACTTTCTACCTTCAACAGCTTTGTAGGTAGCAAACGAGCTCTTGTCCGAGCAAACGTGACAAGTAGCCCCGGTGTCGACGAACCACTCTCTCGGGTTGTCCACGTGATTGGCCTCGAACACAATGGCAGCCAAATCATCGTCATCCCAATCATCTTGTCGGGTCTTGCCTTTGCCTTTGTTGTTATGTTCCGCCAAATGTGCACCATAGTTAGTACGTTTCTTCTTTGGAGCCGTGCAATGTTTGGACATGTGCCCCGGCTTGTCACAATTGAAGCAATTACCGTTGAACTTTGTCATTGGCTTCTTCCCTTTGTCAACTTGACCCGGGCGCTTCCTTTCATTGCTATTTGATGGTCCACCACGTTCCATCAAATTAGCCTTGGCCTCGATCGGGACTCGTGGTCTCGGATCCGCCTTTCGGTTATCGGCTTCAATTCGAAGCTTAACCACAAGATCTTCAAGAGTCATCTCCTTTCGTTTGTGTTTGAGATAGCTCTTGAAATCCTTCCAACACGGTGACAACTTCTCAATCACCGCAGCAACGGTGAAAGAGTCGGGAAGGACCATCCCTTCAGCATGAACGTCATGCACAATGAGGTGAAGCTCTTGCACTTGGTCCATTACTGACCGGGTGTCCACCATTTTATAGTCGAGGAACTTTGCCACCACGAACTTCTTAGTTCCGGCATCCTCAGTTTTGTACTTCTTTTCTAGAGCTTCCCACAGTTCCTTAGCACTAGTTACATTTCCGTATACAGAATATAAACTATCTACTAAGCCATTAAGAACATAATTTTTACAAAGAAAATCGCCATTGATCCATTGATCGTACGTCGTTCGTTTGTTGACGTCCGGCTCATTTTCTTCGACCACAGGAGCCTCCTCCTTGAGGTATCCAGCAACTCCGAGCGTGGTTAGGTAGAAGAGCATCTTCTGCTACCACCTCTTGAAGTCCAACCCGGAGAACTTTTCTGGCTTCACGGCTTGGCCATGGGGAATGGTCCTTGGAGCAACGGTGTTGGATGAAGACGCCATTCCAGCAAAGGTAGTTGATTAATTTTAGTCTTAGTATTTGTCTTGCGATTATTGTAGTCTCGTTTTAACTTCGCTGGAATTACAAAGGAAGTACAGAAAGGTAGAAGTGTAGAGGAACAAACAATTACAATATTTAACTGAATTGAAATAAAGTAAAGAACCGATGTGTAGATTCCGGTTCCGGCAAGCCGAGTCGAGGGGACCTCTCTCCGCAAGACAAATACGCCCCGGCTAGTGCTCACGGTTTGGCGGTTGTCTTTCAAAGATGAAACGGCTTCGTCCTTCCGGCAGTAGCACCACAAATCCGGCAAGGTTCCGGCGAACTAGACAATGTCGAGAACTGGGAGCTTTGACTCGAAAGGATTCGTATGCAACAATATGAAGTGTGATCGATTATGCAGAATGTGGCCTTTGGATCCATGCAGGATGTCCTATTTATAGGCACATCTCCACAAGTCCGAGGACGAGACGAGACGAGCCGGGCAAGGGCACGGGCAGAGACGAGCCGGGCAAGGGCACGGGCACCGGGCACGGGCACGGGCACGGGCACGGGCTCGGGCACGGGCACGGGCACGGGCGGGCGCGCGCGTGTGGGCTCATGGCCCACATCCTTGTGCACTTGATTACTCCACTTAAGTGTTAATACACTTAAATACACTTCTTAATTTGATTAAGAAATCAATGTGGGATTATTTAATATGTCTTAAACACATTATCCCACACACCATAAATGCCCAATCGTGTGACCAACTTTAACCATTTATTTCTCACTCACCGAAAATCGGATTTGAGCAAATAAAAATACTACGATTATCTACTCACGACATAGAGCAATCATACGGTATTTAATTCCTCCAAAATTAAATATCCCGGTCACGAAAAATCGGATAAAATGAGTCACACTCACTTTATTAAATCCTATTTTCCAACAATTCTATTTTAGGATATAAATTCATACTTATTTCAAACAGATTAAATAAATTTATTTTAATTTTAGGGTTCACTAATGTTATTTTAGGGTATAAATTTTTGGGGAACTAAATTAAAGGAACAAGGAAAAAATTGCCAAAAAAAGCAAAAAAAAGGCCAAAAAAAAAACCCACAATTGCGTGGACATCACGCCTGTCGCAAATAAGGCCTTAAATAAGACCTGTTGCACAGACTGCCTTCTCTTAAAGTTTAAATTCTATTCTAGTTTAGAATCACACAACATGTTACATTGATGCTAACGTTTTTAATAAAAAGCTAAAAGTCTATGGACCCAAAATATTTAGATCGGACAAATATTAAACACAAATAGTTTTGATAGGACCAAGTTTTAGTTTGTAAATCTCAAATTAAAACCAACACAAGGGTAATTCTTTTCCCAACCCCTTTCTTTTCTTCACAACCCCCAAAATTAATTAAAATATAAATATAAATTTTTATACTCTTTAGCCCTTACAACCCCCAAGTACGTTAAAACTACACCAAAATGCAACCCCTCATTTTCCTAAATAATAATAACAAAATAGAAAACAAAATAATAAATATCATTCAAACCGGTTCATCAAACGCATGAAAATGGTGAAATTTACAAAGTGAAGAAGACGGCATCAAATATATGCATAATACTTTTTTTTTAAAAGTACAAACTTGAAATAAAACATTTAACATTTCTCTAACCAATATTTTTGAAGCTACCATTCAAAAGTTTTTTTCTCATCGTAATTCATCTGAAATTTATATAACAAAAAACAAACATATCAAATAATAAGAGAAATAATAGAAATGACATAAAATAAGAGAAAACAACAGAATTGTTCGTTGGAGAAGAAAAGAAAAAAAAAAGATAGTTATGGATTGTTCGAAAATCACAATAACCGGTTCAATTTAAAAATTTCTTCATGCTTGATTTATCCTTGAACCTTGCTTCATAAACGGATAAAATCTTTGATTGGAAAATTAAAAAGAAAAAAGAAGAATAAGATATGGAGGGGTTTTTAATTATTTTTATTTGTTAGGGTTTATATAATAATTAAAGGCAAAAAATTACATCTAAATAATATTAATATTTTTATTAAATATGAAGATTTTATAGAGAATAATAGGGGTTGTGAATAGAATCACTCCCAACTAGGGCCGGCAAAATGTGTCCGGCCTGATTTTCGGGATGGACTGAGCCAAAAAAATTAGGCCAGAAAAAATTCCAGGCTAGGTCGGCCCGCCCCGAACGGGCCGGGCCATTTGGCCCTAAAACATGTAAAAATACACTAAGCCCTCCGGGTGGACCTATATTTTACAGTCCCGAAAATTTTCGGGCCGAGCCGGCCAAAATTTTTTGTTGGCCCGTCAGGCTTGGGCCGGGCTGCCCGAATTGCCAGCCCTACTCCCAACATAAACACACAAACTAAAAATGCGTGGGGCTCAAAAGCCCATCAATAATAGAAATTTTAGGTTTGGGCTTTCCTAGTAGTAGATATCTTGAAGCCCATTAACTTTGTTTTTTGGAAGGAAAAGCCCATTAATTCTTAATCATCAAACAATTTTAATACTACTAGAATTTTTTAAAAGGAATATTACTTATACTTGGGGTTTGTAATATTTAAGAAAAATTAACTAATTACTATTCAAGATAAAAAGAAAAGAAAAGGCATCATTTGACATCTCTATGATACAATCTTTTATTTTTCATGTGATGGTATAGTAAAAACAATGTATGCCAATTTACCCTTTTAGGTACATTAAATATATTTTCTTAATACTTGTAAAAAAGTAATAAGTCTATAATTATGAAAGTTATATTCCCCAAGTAATGTAAATTGTTAGAGCATTGAGGAAATATCTTGATCATTATTTTAAGTCTGCAGGTAAATGTGGAAATATCCCAACGTTTATCTTGAGCAGCAAATTTCCATATTCAATTTTTTTTAATCAATTAAATAAAAAGAAAAAAAAAATTATAGGGCAAATACCCCCATAAAAATTATTTTTGGGGCCATTTTTATGATATTATTTTTTATTTATCTTTAAAAAATATTAATATTGATAGATAATAAATTTAGGATTATTATTTAATAATATCCATCAATGATGGGTATATTTACCTCGATTATAATTAAAAACATTTTTTGTGAACTTAAATGATCCAAAAAAAAAAATGTTCGGGGTGGAATATGACCATTAAGGTAAATGCTGAGGGTTATTTGTCCCATAAAAATATTTTTTTGGACTTAATTCATAAAAAAAATTAAAAATCATTAGTCGAAAATCTGCTCCTCAAAGTAAACGTTGGGGTATTTTGTTTTTTTTTTTTCCTCCGCGTTTGGTGTTGGGGATATATGTATAATTGAAATTGCAAATATATGGAAACATAAAACAAAATATATTCAAAAATATATATATGAAATTCACGTACATGAAGCAACATACCAACATACATACGTTAACGTTACATGCATCGAGGTCAGACATATATATATAGCCGCGCAGGCTATATAAATGCAGCCTTAGCTTATTTAATTTTGACACATTACACATTAATTAATTACCAAATATATAATTATATTGAAGATGTTATATATATAATTATATATATATATATTTATATATCTTAACAGTGGGGCCAGTGCTTGCATCTCTTCTTGTGATGCCCATCTTCAGTTGCCTTATTCTCAGTGTCGCCGCCGTCGTCGTCATGGTGATCCCCGGTGTCGTCGTGGTGATTGCCGCTGTCGTCGTGGTGGTCTCCGTCGTCGTCGTGGTGGTCGTCTTCGCTATCCTTCTCGTGGCAGTGGTGGTGGCAGTGGTGGCCGTGGTGGCCGTCTTCTTCTCCGTTGTGCCATCCCTCAGCTTGCACCTCTTCACATTTTGTAATTAACTTAATTAGTAAATATTACTAACCAATTCATCGGATGAAATCCTCTGCAACATTTGGTGCTACACAATTGAATTTATTAATTTTTCTTCAATTTTTTAATTTAATTTCAATTTATTATGCTTTATTTTAATTTTACACATATTATTTAGGGTTCATCCTACCCAATTAGGGTATATAATTATATTTTACGAAATAATCAATTATTAATTAGAAAATAAAATTTATTATTGAAAAAATAATTATATACCCTAATTAGGTAGAATGCTAAATAATAAGTGTAAAATTAAAATAAAGCACAAAAAATTAAAATTGAATTAAAAAAATAAATAAAAAATAATAAATTTAATTGTGTAGCACTAAGTGTTGCAGCGGATTTCATCCGCCAATTCATAACAAAAAATTCTATTTTCTACCCCTAAATTAATTAAGTTGGCTCTTGGCTTTAATTATTCATAGATATATAAGTAATACATACAATTTTTTTTAGGGTAAGTATTATACAATTGGCTCAACTGTTACCATACGTTTATGAAGGAAAAAACATTTGCAAAGAAATTTCTAAACTAATTAACGTGCCATCATCAAGAATGTATTAATTTATAATAAATTTGCAATCAATATATATATATATATATAATTTTTTTTAGTAAAAACACACACAACGAGGGTACTTACTAGTCTCGGCCGGCCCAGCCGGGTCGGTACGAGCTGCGGAAACGACGTCGGAAGAGATGAAAAGGACCACGGCCAAGAGAAGGCCGAGAAGAAGAAGCAACTTCTTTGAAGCCATAATATTTTTTATAGTGTGTAGAGAAATGGGATATGATGAACAAATGTAATATTTGCCCCAATTTATAGACCACAACTATTTGAGATTTTTGTATAATTAAATTAAGAATATGATGAAGCTCATTCTAACAAGTTAACTATATAATATGTAATCTCAAAGAAGATATATCGATCATCAATATTTCGGAAATATTGATGACTAGGGTAATTCGAACCGCAATCATTATTTAAGAATGCGAACTGGGTAAATTATGCTCTTATCCATTACTTACAAATCACATAGATCGGTATACCACGCTTGGAATAACATTACATTTAATTGTAAGTGAGTACAAATTAAAATAATGTCTAGCTAACAAAAATTTGAGAAAGGCAAGCACCATAGAAATTAATAATTTTATTTAATGGTTAACACACTATATTTAAAATTAAAATTATAACCATAATACATAATATATTTCACTTTATCACAACAAATAATTACCTAAATATATATACTCACTCCGTTTCGTTTTGTTTGTTGTTTTAGATTTTTTCTTTTGTGTTCAAAATGTTTGTTGTTTTATATATTTTGACACCCTCTCTTTCAAATTTAACCTTACAAATATATGTAGAGAGAAAAAAAATTCAACTTTAGGAAAATATAAGTGAATACTCCCTCCGTTTCATTTTGTTTCTTATTTTAAGTTTTTTCTTTTGTGTCAAAATGTTTGTTGTTTTATATTTATGGATATAAATATAGGGAGAGAGAGTATTTGCTTGTCAACATAAACAAATATATTTATGGATGTAAATATAGGGAGAAGCTATAACTTTTGGCACTAGTTTGAATTAATTAAGATAAGATCCTAAATATTTTATGACCAAAAATAATTTGAGAGAAAAACAAATATCTGATAAATAATAAAGCCATGTTCTTAACCATATTTAAGGGGGAATTCTACTAGACTACAAACATCATGTCATATATATTATTATTAATATATATTTTTTTGACGTGACACTATCTCTGCGGTTTGCGCTTAGTATCTTAAGGGATCGTATGTCATCAATTTTCGAAAATGATCAAAATGGATTTAATCAAAGTCACGGTAGATATATCGATGATCAGATAATTAACAAGAAATTAACCTAGTTGCATGCTTATCAAATCTATATATAATTAATGCAACATGATAAAGATTAGTCAAACTAGTTTTGCCTGGTATGTCTCGATGGGTCAAAAACTTGTGAAATTGAGATTGATGCATTCAAAGATGTGTGCCTATATATATAACCACAATTATAATAAGTCATAATCATGTTATCTATTCTTGTTTATCTACGATAAATTAATATATATATATATATATATATTCAAATGGATAAAGGACGTTTATTTAATTTATAATTTCAATTACATTAACATTTTGTTTTTAGTAATTATTGTAGATCCGAAAATCTGAAATTAATCGTATCAGTCCGGAGCAGCGGCCAATCTGTGAAACAAAACCAGAAAAAATGTAAGAGCCAAAGACCGTCGGGGGTGATGATCATTGGGCCTCCAACGCTCAAGTCAGAAAAAGAAAAAGAGTAGAAAGCGATAAGATATGAAACAATTGAATAATTAAGCCAGTGATTAGAAATCGAGAGAACGTCGTCCAAATCTGGAAAAACGTAAGGAAGAAACCTGGATGTTGAATCGCCTGAGTGGCTGAGTGGAATTAGGGTATGATGTGAAGCTTGTGGGTATTTCCGCGTGGTCGTCAAATGAGGAGGGAGGTCTCCTTTTATAGAGAGAGGTAGTGTTAGGGTTCACGTAAATTACAGAAGCGGTTGAGGCAGGATCTCATTTGTTTGATCACGTCAACCCTTCTATATAATGCGGACGGCTAATTCAAAGTAATTCAGATTACTCAATCTTTATGAGATTGCTCGGTTAAACGATAATATTTAACCCTCATAGACCAGCATAGTGAGCTGACGAAAAATAGCCACTAGAATTATATATACATAAGTTAAAAGTTACAACATCGCCAGTTGCCGATGAAAAGTGACTACTTATCTAACATAAACTGCATGATAGACTATTCAATGAAATGTAAATTAAGTTACCATTGGTAGGTGTAGAATTTTTACTATATATATATTATGAATACTCAATACACTATATATAATAAATTAATCACTATATTTATTATGTTCCCGTCAATACATGTCCAGATGTATGGAATAATCATTAATGGCATATATATGTTCCACTTATTTCGGGGGGTTTATTGAGAAAATATCGATTTTGGTCCCACAGCACACTCTTCAATTTGATTTTGGTCCTGATGTTATCATTTTTGGTCATTTTAAAAAAATAAATCGCTCAGTTTTAGTCACATAGGTTTAAGAATATCAATTTTGGTTCCATAATTATAAGACCAAAAAGGGACCAAAATCGATACTAACTCTGTTTGGGACAAAAAAATGATAGTATCGGGACCAAAATCGAACTGAGACGTGCCCTGTGGGATCAAAATCAATATTTTATCGGGGTTTATTTATAGTTTCTTTAACTTTTTTGGGAAAAAAAATAATTCCCAGGTGTTTTCTGAAATTTTTAAATGCTCGTATGTGCCACTTGAGATCATCTAGTCCAAATTTATGTGTGTCAGCTGTGTACCAAATCTCAAAATTATTACTTTTTGTTTCATTTTATTCTTCAATTTTAATTTCTTTTGGTTTAGTATAATTTTACATTATTATTTAGGGTTTATTCCACTTAATTAGGGTTTATAACTATTTTTTAATATTTAATTTTCATTTTTTAGATGATATAATTGATTTTTGGGGTTGATTATCCAAACTTAGGGTATATGATTTTTTAAATTTTTAATTTTTATCCATAAATATTAATTATGATTAGTTATAATAAAATAAATTTTATTTTTACAAAAAATATTATTAATAGTATATAATTTTAATATTGGTACACAAAGTTGGGACTAGAGGATCTCTACTCCGTATATGCATGTTAATACTATCCCTAAATACCCTAATAACCAAACACCATTATATTAGTTTTAGCACGCCTTTATACGATCTATAGATCATCTAGTCCCAACTTTGTCTGTCAACCGTGTGCCAACATTAAAACTATATATTGTTAATAATATTTTTTGTTGTAAAAATAAAATTTATTATATTATAACTAATCATAATTGACATTAATTTATTGCTAAATATTGAAATTTTTAAAAATTATATACTTTAAATTTGGAATAATCAACCCCCAAAATCAATTATATTAACTAAAAAATAAAAATTAAATCTTAAAAAATAATTATAAACCCTAAATAAAATTGTAAAATTATACTAAACCTAAAGAAATTAAATTGAAGAAAAAAATGAAAGAAAAAATAATAATTTTGAGAGTTGGCACACGGTTGATACACACAAGTTGGGACTAGAGGATCTCAAGTGACTTTATACCATTTTCATATTTAACAAAAAAAAAAACAAGCATTCCATTAGCCAAAGAAGAAGAAGAATAGTAGTTTGATCAAACACTATTACACATAATAAAAAATAGGAAAAGTCTTGTGTGAACTGTCTTACGGGTCAAAATCCTCATCTAAACAAAAACCAACAAAATTATAAGTGTGTAATTGAACATGAATTGGAATCGGAATCCTCACCGTACCGGCCCAAAACGCGTCCTATAAATTTTGACCCGTAAAACGGACCCTCCCACAAGTTTTTTGTCATTTTATTATATAGATATAGATATAGAGATAGATATAGATATAGTATAGATTAAGAATATGATGAAGTTCATTCTATCAAGTTAACTATATAATTATATCTATGTTTTCTTGCACTTCATGTAATCTTGACAATTATTACACCCTAGAAGAAGCTACATCGTTGGAATGGATAATAAATTATGGGTTCTATTTGTGGCAAGAAAATTATTATTCTGTTTCTTCATATTTTAGGTCCCGTACGTTTTGCTTGAATTTTTTTTGTTCCAAGTAGATGAGAATCGCAACCATCGAACTTAAACAAAATCATATAAAAAATCAGATTATGATGATAATATATATATATATATATATGAGGTTTAATTAAATAATCTGATGAGATATATATAAATGAGAATTTATGGACAAGTTAAGAAAAATGGATCAATCATTGAATATTATTTGCATACTGCAATTTCACTCTCGTATGTGATATACGTATTCTCAAATAATGGTTGTCACTCTTTGTATCTCTCATCATACAGTGACACCAAATTGTCAATGAAAAGTGACCATGAGTTATATAACATAAATTACATGATCACTAGTCAAAGCAATGCAAATTCATTAAGTTACCATTGTCGGCTAATATCAAATTTATATCAAAAAAGAAAAATATATATATTTCATTAAAATTATAACTTAATAAAATTACAAGATGTTAGTACCATAAGCATGCATGCACACATGTTTGTTCGTGATCTCAAGAGAGAAATTGTTAATAAAGACTTCGATTACTTACTAAACTACGTATAGCTTGCAGTCCCGAGCGCGCAAACTCGAGCGGGTAGGCACCATCGGGTGGGGCCGAGACATTGAGCTCATAGGCACGGCCCGTCATTTTTTTCGTCTCTTTTTTATAATTTCATTTTTTTCGTCTCTTTTTTATAATTTTATTTTTTTCCTCTCTTTTTTATAATTTTATTTTTTTAACTAATGGTATTTTGAACCAAACCATAAAATTCCAAAGTCAATTGAACTTGCAGGTCGAGCTATAGCATAGGACGGCTAGAAAAAACACTAAAAAACATGAAATTAAAAAACAACAACAACAAAAAAATTAATGAAACTAACCACAATTTAAGATTGCAAACAATGTTAAAGACATTATAATCACATAGTTATGATCGTCAATTTTTTTGAATTTTCTCAATCTCTCCTCTTTAAATACGTAAATGCATATACCAACACATATCACCTCACAACTCAAAATTATTTATTTAATTTCCCACAATATAATTAATCTCGATCAATGGCTTCCTTCGCCTCCACCCTACAAGCTCCTCCGCCCGCCGCCGCCCTCTCCCGCCGCGCCACTCCCGGCGCCAGACCCGTCTCCGCCGCATTCAGAGCCTCCCGAAGGGCCGTGGGGATGAGGGTTTCGTGCGCCGTAGCGCAGCCGGAAACCCTGCAGGTGGTGCAGAGCACGATCGCGAAGCAGCTGTCGATCGATGAGGTGACGGTGACGCCGCAGACGAAGTTCGCCGATCTCGGCGCCGACTCCTTGGACACGGTGGAGATCATGATGGCTCTGGAGGAGAAGTTCGGGGTCTCCGTCGGAGAAGGCGGCGCCGAGAACATCGCCACCGTGCAGGACGCCGCGGACTTGATCGAGAAAGTGAAGACCGCCGCCGCTTAATTTAACCATTATTGATGACTTTGCATGCATGGGTGTGTTTTTTATTTTTAAAATATTTTTGCTTTATGAGATTTGTGTTTAATTAACTCGAAAAAAAGTGTGGAGATTGTGAACTTAGCTCAAATTAATTCGGAATAAGAAAAGACGGATCAGATCATCTGTGCCCTCCCGTGTTATATCTCATATGTCATAATTAGTTTTTTTTTTTAATATACCCGATTGGGGAAGGATGCATACGAAACCGTTCATTGCATATTCGGTATTTCATTTTCTATGGCACACTTGTTTTTTTAATTTTTTTCAATTTTTTTCTTTGATTTCAATTTATTATGTTTTAGTTTAATTTTACACTTATTATTTAGGGTTCATCCTACCCAACTAGGGTTTCATATATTTTTTTAGTATTTAATTTTTCAAGTAATCAATTAATTACTAAAAATTAAAAATTAAATACTAAAAATCATAACGCGTTCTAATTGGGTAGGATGAATAATAAATAATAAGTGTAAACTTAATCTAAAGAATGAGAAATTGAAATCGAAGAAAAAAAAACTACAAAAATCGAGTACAAATTAAATAGAGAATGCAACACCAAATGTGCAATAGAGAATTTCAGCTGGGAAAGATGAACGATAAATAAAAATTTTAAATTATGCAAAATCATAATAAATCGAAATGAAAAATTATTAAAAAATTATATATATAAAAAAATGGCACATGAGATGTAATAGATAAATAACGAGTAAAATCGGGTTGTGTATTGAACAGCGCAGATAATTTTAAGTTATTCAAAAATATAATGGGTATGATAAGCCCAATCTAAAATCTTCACAATTTAATAAGCCTAACCCATCACCCTCATTCCCTTTGACCCGACCCGACCCGCCAATCCTAGGCCCGCCACAAATTAAACACTCTTCGCGGGAACCCAGCGACATGAAAAATAAATGTTACTACAAAATTTTATTCAGGTACTCGACTTATAATAATATAATTTATAATAGCATACGTAATTTTAAAAATAAAATAATAAATTAAATAATTTCGATAAAATTTTAGTTATTTTTATCAATTGTGTTTAAACATTAAAAAAACTAATTGATTAACAAAATTGCATTATTGTACATTGTTCTCGATAAATATACAATTTTGCATCCTAATAATTTTTTTTCCCATCGCGTGCCATGATTTTTAGACATAACTAAATTTACTGACCCCCTTTGCGCGATTATATATGAGGTGATTTTTTTTTATCAATATTTCTCTTTTGATTTATGGAAGTAATTAATAACTTATCATAAATATTTTTGCGCGTATGTTAAGTGTTTATACTAACATATTGTATTCAATATTTAATAAAGAAATGTCATCTGTGTGAAGTACACATCCAATATATAAAATATTAATGATACGTGATTTCAAAAATTAATTATTCAAGATTTTAAATGATTAGTTATTAAAATTAATTAGTTAATGAATTCAAGAATTTCAGTCAATTATTGTAAAAAGTTATACAAACATGCATTTCATAACCAAATTCGGAATTAATAATTCATTATTCTGTTTTGATTAAATTTAAAAAGTAGCATATTGTTAGAATTTTTTATGTTATCCGTCTACGTTTTGTTAACATTTATTTTATAGGATATAGTGATTGTATACAAATATATTTCACACATTCATTAAAAAAAAAATCATAGGTTATATAAGAAATTTGTGTTTAGGAGTTAAAAAAAGCATAAGTAAATTTAATTGTGAATTGGTTATATTGAAATTGAAATACATAATTATATTTGTTATTTAGGGATTGTAAGACACAACCCATAATAATTCAAATTCTGGGTTTTTTCTCCTCTTATACTAATATTACTGATTTGACTCTTATTTTTTTTGGATGAAAATCTTTTATTACCATTACTATTTCACAGGGACGGACTTGGGGTGCTGGTGGGGGCACCCGCCCCCCTCAAATTTTGTCCAATTTTTTTTATATATGTGTATATATATAATTTATAATATAAATTTAATTTTATTTGTATTGTAATATTATTTTATGCCCCCTCAAAATTAAGATTATTACATTTCGCCCCCTAGGTTAGAATTTTTGCGTCTGTCTCTGCTATTTCATTTTAATACACATAGACGTTATCGTGCATGCTTTCATTAGCCTTACTCACTATGGGCGCAACTTATAAAATTCAAATAGCTTAATATCATGCTTCGAATAATAATTAGAAAAAATATAGTTAATTTAAAAAAAAAATTGGGTCACTGCAAAATGATCTCTAACTTTTTCTATTCCAGATTTGATGCTCCAACAACCCGTATTCCACGATCGATTTAACAAGTTTAATAATAGATATTATAAAAATAAAAACTAATTATTACATAATTGACCTAGTCACATCTATCAACAAAAGATTGAATTTTTAAAAATTATAAATCATATTTTTAAAATAATCAACCATAATAATCATTTATTTGACAATTAAATACTAACAAATGATTATAAACTCTAATTTGGTGGGGTGAACCCTAAAAACAATCATAAAATTAAACTAAAACATAATAAATTAAAATTAATGAAAAAATGGAAGAAAACTTCATAAATTTAATCGTGGAATACGAGTTGAAACATCAAATGTGAAATAGAGGATCCCACCCGATTAAAGTGGGGGGAAAATTTTCTACGTAGTGAAGGATCTCATCAACTTTTATTTTTTATTTTTTAGTTTTTTGAAGAGAGAGAGAGAGAGAGAGAGAGAGAAAAAGAAGGGAAATAAGAGAGAGAAAAGTGTGTATATTGTGTGTAAAGTGAAAGAAGGCAATGGGATTGCATCAATATATCGTAATTGGTAGATCATCACAATTTATAATGCATTCATATCACGCGCCACCCAACTGCATTTATGCCTTTCAAGAAGTCCAACACGTTTCTCTCTCATCCCATTATTATATGTTTTTTTTTTTTTTTCACATTGCTCCCATTCCTCGATCTCCATTTTTTTTTCCATTAATGGAAAATAAGTTCCGAAGTGTTTTTTTTTTAAATTGATGGTCAAAACATGACAGATTTTAAGAGACGAGTAAATTGATGATTAAATTGAAAGTGTCAAAATTTAAGTATGTTGAATATACAACTCTACCCAAAATTTATGATTTTAAGATAATTAATCGTATTCTATAATCTATAAATATATCTTTTTTTTTCTCCTTTGATTTATTACTTAAAAATATAGTTGCTATTACTATTTTGAGTGTTTTAACTTTTAATTATATAGTTTCATTACTATCAGTAGTATTAATTTTCATAGTAATAAAGAAATACATCTTTGTTAGGTCTTGAAAATTAAAAAAAAAAAAAAAACTAACCACTTCAATTTTTTAAAGTTATACATCTTAAATAAGAGTAATATTGAAAGTTTAGCTTTAATATCTTGTTTTCATAAATATTTATAATCTGCGTGCGAGGAGAAAATAGATCGAACTATATAATTGAGACGGATGTAGTATCAATTTAAAACTCCAAAAATATGTATTTATTTTAATTTTTTAATTAATTTAATAGATAGGTAATTAAAAAATGTTAAAATTATTATAAAAAAAAAAAGATTCAAAATGCGTAATTTTTGGAGTCCTTGATAACTTTTTTTTTTTACTCACATACCCGACCTGTGGTATTGAGAAGATTCGAACTCGTGACTTATTTTGTGAGTCATAAATCGATAAAACTTCTTAATTATAATTGATACTAATAGATTATTAATTTATCATTAATATTCTCCTAGCAAGATCAACTAATTTTCTCAATTAGATTTCAAATGACTGAAAATAAACAAAAAAAGGACTATTGAAAAATATTCAAATGATGCTAGCCTGTAAAATTAAATTAGTCAGTCGTGGTTGGAATTTGGATAAATATATGTATAATTTAAAATAAAATAACATTAGTTTAAAGGTAATAATCTCTACGTAGCCATTTCATCATGCTTTCGTTATAGTGACGTAATGGCCAAGTTTCCATCTTCATATTTAATTTAATTTTGTTTAAAAATAGCTGGTGTGATTGACCAATTGATCATATCCAGTCATTATTAATAACAGTAAATTAGAAAAAATATATATATTAATTATAAGTTTATTTTTCTTGTTCCTATCTAATTAATTATATATCTACATGTTGACAGATTTCATTTCATTGTCAAGTCCAATTGAAACAACGTGTTCTTGATAGGCAATCCAATCATCTAAACATTCTAATTTTGATATTTCCTTAGCTACCAAAACTCAATTTTGCTATTAATTAATTATTGATCATTATATTAACTTAGTTTTGGTTTATCATGTTTGGACTTTGAAATATGTATACGTGTCTTTGTTTTTCTATAATTTTGCTATATATATTGACTAATTAATCAGATCATAATCTGGATTTTCAAAATCCTATTGAATCAAATCACAAATTACTAAATATTAATCCACAGAACACAAGACATTTTACCAAAATTCATAAAAAATGATTATTTTTTTATAGAATTTTATCTTAAAGTATTTCCAGCGCGCACCCGAAATCAAATTATATTTGGATCGAATCCCCTACTATCAATAGTGTATCATCTCATGTGCTGCAACTAGTTTTATTTTAATACACTCTAATTGGGGAAGGATGAACCCTAAATAAATATTTAAAATTAAATCAAATCATGATAAATTAAAAATAAAAAAAATATATTTTTTAAAAGGATAGGTTTGACACATGAAATGTTATAGAGAATCGGCATAGAAGACCTCATATGTATGAATTATACTATATCTTATCATTTCAAGAATTAGATAAATTAAAGGGTAACGTATCGTTCCATTGTGAAAACAATTGGAATTTTAATTTAAATGCAAAAACTTGCATGCACTAAATGTATATAACTTATATCAGACGGTCAACGTATTTGACCGGATCAAACGCCGGTCAACGCGCGCTGACCCGGTCAACCCGTAAAAAAGAAAATGGTAAAATAGGTGATATTTTTTTAAGAATACATATGATACTTTTTGAATTCTTAGTGATACTTTTTAGTATTACGGTTGATACTGATTTTGAGGATTTTTATTTATTTATTTATTTTGGCCTATACTTTTTAAGGATACATGTGATACTTTTGGGCTTTTGAGTAATATTTTTTAATGTTACAATTGATACTGATTTTGAGTTGACTGGGTCAACGCGCCTTTTCCGGCGTTGACTGATCAACACATTGACCTGGTCAATGCGTTTGATGGTGCATCTAATGCACACAAGTGCTTCTCTAATTTAAATTAATGGGGAACTATGTATGAAGTCAATATTAATCAATTAAATAAAAAGAATTTAGAGAGTGAAATTAACTATGTATAAATGGCTGATGATGTGGACAACTAAGTCGATCATATTGATGATCCCCCCATCATGATTCTTATAGTCCAAACTTGAAAGATTTTGATGAATCTAAAAACCATGGATGAGAAAACAGATAGCTCCACCTAAAATTAAAAGTAGATTCTTCCTTGCACGACCACCTAATTAATTTCAAGTTTAGTTGTTCATATATCACGTTACATATATACTCATGAATTAAGTACTTTTTTCGGATGACAGGAGAAAGATTAACAAAAAAATTTAGTATAACGTACATGTTCGACTCTCATTCAATAAGCGGGCTTGGCTTGACCAGTAAGTTAGGTTGTGCATTTTTGTTTATGGGTGACGAGGAAAACTCGCAACCGCTGCTTAGGGCCGACTTTGGGGGTAGGTCAGGTGGGCCACCGCCCGAGACCCTCCACTTTTATAGGATCCTCAATTTTTTTTAAAATACACACACATGTATATATATAATTAGGCAATTTAAAAAAAAATGTATAAAGTTGAAATGTTTGTCTATTTTAGAGTATACTCTTTCGACTTTGAAATCTCATACGGACTTTCCGTCACTTATGTTTTATTTCTATGTAAGTTTATTGTGATAATATATTTATTAAGATTTTGCATTGGCTTAATCTCAATTTTACAATTGGACTATTAATCAACTATATGTGCTCTATACAAAGATCCCGTACGAGAAATGCACTTTTAAATATTCGATTTTTAAATTTATCAAAACTGTATAAAGAAAAAAAATCGATTGTTACATGTAGGGCTTTTATTCTTCAATTTTGAGTTCACCAAAATCTCAACTTTATGGATTTTAACATAAAATATTACAATAAAAATTTAAGTTGAATTATTTTCTTTAATACTATTAATATCTTTCTTTCAAGATTATTTATTTCATGAAAGTGTGTTTTTTTTTTTTACTTACAAAATTCACGAATGAGATTTTGTAAATGTTAATTGTACTTTTTCAAGATTTATGATGATTGAGATAAAATGGGAAAAACTTCAAGATGCCCGTGAAAAAAAATAAATCTAAAAGCTCCCATTTTCGTTTCGACCCGCGCTTCCGAATTGTTAGGACCGGCCCTACCGCTGCTCGATGTGAAATATGCTCGACTTATAAGGTTGGGCATTTTATTTGACAAGGAATTATAAGGTGGCTGTCTCAATGCCTTGAAGACTCGGACATGGATATTCCCCATGAATTCAATTCACATAGACAACCACAATTTTCTCCTTTGTATATATAGTGACGAAATAATGACCTAAATCTTAGCTAAGTTTAAGTCTTAAGAATAAAATAAATAAATAGATATTTAAACACTATGTGAGGTAGCTAGAGCGTTTACAAAATTAACCCCTCTATTTTTCTAAAACTATTCATTAAGTATAATTAATGCATGTAATACTTTTCAAGAAAAAAAAAATGTTCGATCAAGAAATAAGTAGTGAAGTACTTTTTTATTAATAAAGTGGAACACTAAAATTTACCCGTCTTTGCCCAATGTTTATGATTCGGAGATTTATAATCAATTTAGAGTTTGAAAGATAGATATCTACTAATTCATAACGTGAGAGATGAAAACTATCAATTTAGTTCTGAAATTATTAAATCTATTAGACCTAAACTATAATATATGTTGATTCTTGTTTTATTTATTTATTTATTTATTAAGTTTAATAGATAATTCATAAAGAAACTTAATTACATCCTCAAAATAAAGGATTATTTGACATTTACTACCATATTATATATTGGCTATATATATTGCAAAATTTCATTTGTTTTCTCTCTCATCCGTTAAGTGTAACTTTTAATCCATCAAAATCATCATAAACTTCTGATTGATTGATTTTTTTTGTTGGTGACAGCATCCCACGTCAGATCAGACATCAGCAGGTACATCTAATGTTTATAAATTTCTAAATTGAACCTCTTATTTTTTTTTTTGTTATATACACAACAATGTATTAAATTTAATTATAATTATATAATTCTTTACAAAATTAAATATTAAATATGAATGACTGCAAAAAAATAATTTCAACATTTATTAAAATAGAAAATTACACGACGTGAGAAATTACACAAATATGAGAAGAAAATTACATTAAAACTTTGAACGAACGAAAGATGAGAAGAAAGAATTAAGAAGGACTATTTTGCAATTTCAGATTATTGAAAAGTAATATGGAGTCATGAATAGTGCATCTCCATATTTGGGTATATACTATTCACATTTGAAGTTTTACAGCAAAATGATGTTGAATTTGAAGGTGGGTTGGAGCATCTTATTAACTGCAAAATGAAATTTGGAGTTGGGTTGGAGATGCTCTTAGTAAAACAAAAATATGTTTCCCCTATTAATTTTAATTTGGGACAATTTCTTAAAAAAAAAAAAAAAAAAAAAAAACCCCAACCAACCCCCCCCCCCCCCTTTCAAGACGAAAGTAATTCGCAAGTCATTAAAAATCATTTTGTTTATTTGAAAGTCATTAAAAAGTCATATTGTAATTATAAAACCACTTAAAACTTATTTATAAATTTATTACAATATAAAGTATTAACGCACATTTAATCTAATAGTGTTGATCGGATGTGATTCTCAAATTCAAAGTGGGTGTGTTACATCGGGTCCCAACATCGAAATTACGTAGTTTTAAAAATATTTTTTTATAATAATAGCCAATTCGAATTAATATTTCATAATAAGAAATGAAATTTTTAAAAAAATTATATACTCTAACTTTTGAATAATCAATCATAATAATCAATTATATTACTCCCCCCGTCCCATTTTAAAAAGTTGATAATGATTTTTCACTGAGATTAAGAAAAAAATTAGGAAAGACAATTAATCAAGAAAATTCATAATATGTCCGTATTTATTCATTTGATAATGAATTAATACTTAATGTAAATATATTAAATAGATGCATATTAGTAAATCGACTAAATATATATAAAAAAATGCATATATATATATATATCGAGACATCTAAAAAATGCAAATAAATCTATCAAAATGAGACGGATGTAGTAATTAAAAAAAATAAAATTAAACACTTAAATTGAACTAAACCAAAATAAATTAAAATTGAAGAAAAAAAAAACTAATAAAATTGATGTTGAGCACGAATACTACTCATACTCGAGTCTAGAGGATCTCATGTGAATATCGGTTTCCTAACTTCCCACTTACGTTTTTCCTTATTCACATTAATGATGATTTTAGGTAATTCGAAAACACTAAAACATAAATTTTGCTAAAATTAAAAGAAGACGTCTCCTCCCCAACTAAAATAAATAAATAAATAAAAATTGACGAGTGTTAGGGATGACGTAAGAAAGGCGTCACGGTGATGCAAAATGCGGCAAATAATAAGTCATGAAACAAAACAAAGCTGCAGGTGGGCCCCAGCCTCTGTCGCTTTGACCCTCCCTAAAATCAACTAACGGAATTTTCCTTCTTCGCTTAAAAATCTGTATGTATATATATATATATACACCACGCATCCAGCCATATTTCTTCACATTCAAATTTCTATCGCCATCTTCTCCAAAAAAAGAAAAAGAAAAAGCAAACAAAAAAAAACAAAGTAAAGATACACAAAAATGTCCAACGTTGTTAGAGAACCTCGTCCCGTTGTCAGGAAGTTTCTGGCCAGACCTCAACGCGAAGGCGTCGGCGCCACCGTCAGAAGAAGCATCGGAAGGTCGGACTACTGCCACCCTCTCTCTCTCTCTCTTACAATCTTGAATGTGGTTTTTTTTTGGGTGGCAGGTTTGAGCTTAAATATTTTGATCCTTTTCTTGTTCTGGACGAGTTCTCAGGTGTGGTGTCTCTGTTTTTTTTTTTTTTTTGACTTCATCAAAATAAGTTTGAATGATTTCATTTATTTTTTATATATTATTTATTTATTTTGCCTTTCTGAAAAATGTGTTTTTACAGTTTCTGCCCCAGCTGGATTTCCCGATCACCCACATAGAGGTTTGTTTGATCGATCGTAACAAAAATAAATTTCAAAAAAAAAAAAACGTGTTATTTTTTACATGGTAATTGTCTAATTGATAGTGATTTATTTCTGTTTTCATGGTATTATAGGATTCGAAACTGTCACCTACATGCTACAGGTATGGCTACATTGCTAATAACTCTGCATTTTTTTTGTCTTGTTTTACGGGAGATTTGGGTTCTGACTCGTAAAACGATTTCACACGAGTTTCTACGTACTTTTTTTAAATACCAAGAAATAGAGATGAGCGACAATAGAAAACTGCGGTTGGACCATTTCATGATTGCCACCTTCATATTTTCTTGATGATGAATCATTTGTTTAAGTCCAACTTAAACATACCGTAATCATTTACTTTTAATTTATTCACAACTTTAACCAATATTAAACAATCAATACACCATCAAAAAAGGAAAGCAGAAAACGGATGAAATGATTCCTTCCCCCAACTAATTAAATTCCAATTGTCACACCTAAATGTAGAGAATATTGTTTTTGCGTAATTCATTAATAAACATAGATCACCTTATATAGGGTGAATACCAAACCTAATATCTATTGAAAAACAGACGCGGGATAGCCCACATAACTAATACATATCTGATACTAAACCATCAGTACCCTCGTTTAATCCACTGAATTTTTATTTAGTAGTTCCCACAAATTTGAATAGATTGATACTCTCCTCGGCAGGGAGCGGTCACGCACGAGGACTTCGAGGGACACAAGGGTACCATAGAAGCCGGGGACCTGCAATGGATGACTGCAGGCAGAGGCATTGTCCACTCGGAAATGCCTGCTGCTGAGGGCACTCAAAAAGGTTTACAGTTGTGGATTAACCTCTCTTCCAAATACAAAATGTGAGTGCATATGTCAATAGGTACACACACATGAAAATAGCTCTTTTATTAAACTCGAATTGAGCGTACACAACACCCTACAACTCAAGACCAGACAAAACTGTTTTATTCAATTTTGGCTGATCATGATTGAGCCAGTCTTTTATTAAACTTGAATAAAGTGTACACAACACCTACAAAACTGAAGACCAGACAAAACTGTTTTATTCAATTTTGGCTGATCAAGATTGAGCCACTCTTATAATAAACTCGAATAGAGTGTACACAACACCTACAAACTGAAGACCTGACAAAACTGTTTTATTCGGTTTTGGTTCAGGATTGAGCCGAGGTACCAAGAAATGAACAGGAGGGACATAGCGGAGGCAGCGAAAGACGGTGTGGAAGTGAGAGTGATAGCAGGGGAGTCATTGGGGATCAAGTCGGACATATACACTAGAACTCCCACCATGTTTCTTGACTTCACACTCGAACCCGGGGCTCACATTCGACAACCAATTCCAGTGTCGTGGAATGCATTCGTGTATGTGTTGGAGGGAGAGGGCACGTTCTGCAATTCTCGATCTTCTGCTGTATCCGCTCATCACTTGCTCCTCCTTGGCTCGGGCGACGGCCTAGAAGCGTGGAACAAGTCTTCGAAATCACTGAGATTCATTCTAGTTGGAGGTGAGCCTTTGGGGGAGCCTGTGGTGCAGTATGGACCTTTTGTGATGAACACTCAAGAAGAAGTAGATCAGACCATTGAGGATTATGAGAATTGTACTAATGGATTTGAGAAAGCTAGACAATGGAAATCTCAATCCACTATTGTTTTTGGTTATTAATGATTTGTAGCTAACTTTAGTTTCTTGTAATTTTTACATTTTCTATTCCAATTCAAATTAAAGATTAGCATTATATGGTCTCATTACAACTCTACTAGGTATAAGTGATGAAGAATTAAAAGAAAATGGGATGATTGTCTTATAATTCACAATTATTATTTTTTCTGATTTTAGTTTTTACACATGCTTTAAAAAGGGTATATCAATGCAATATAAATTATATAATACAATAAATTACGTTTGAAAAGTTTGAATTTAAAGTTGGTCGAGACGAATAGGTTGAAGTATAAAAGCGGGTTGGACCGGACCGGCCCAAATACTTGGTTTGGCGGGCTAGCTCAACGGGCTAAGGTGTCGAATCATATATTTATTGCGAAGAATTTAAGTTTTTAAAAATTATATACTCTAATTTTAAAATAATTAAACCTAATAATCAATTTTATTAATTAAATATTAAAATAATAATTATAAATTATAATTGTGCGGAATAAATCATAAATAATAATAATACCAAATTAAACTAAATCAAAAGAAATTAAAATAGAAGAAAAATCAATATAATTTTTTCCCCAAGTTGCTATTTATATTTTGTATTTTTTCCAAAACTCCACTCAGACTCCATCGGTTTTTGTCGTGGACCAAGAGCTTTTTTTATTTTATTTTTTTCAAATGAAAATTTTACATTTTTTATTGTACAAACTACCGAAAACACATTTATTTTACTCAATTTTAATTTTTATTTTCATTTTTTCCAATCTTATATCATCTATTCAATCATACAAATATTTATCTTTTCATCACAACCACATATTTAAATTAAAAATAATAATCAAACAAACATATTTTCATTTCCAGACATGTAACTATAAACCTTAAATCATTAATCATAACAAAATTAGTACATATCTCCAAAAACCAATATACTTCATAAATTGAATTAGAAATACTAAAAATTATTGTAAATAAAACCAAACACCCCCTTATTTTTCCAAATGAAATCATCTATTCCGCTCTCTCTATTTCACTCGGTGTCCCATTTCAATTTTTATTAAATTTTCATCCATTTTTTTCCTAATTATTTTTTAGGGTCCATTCCACCTACTAAATAGGGTGTATATTTATTTTTTATTTTTAGTTAATATAATTAATTAATGCAATTGGTTATTCCAAAATTAGGGTATATAATTTTTTAACATTTCAATGTTGCTCTATGATTGGTTATGCTATAATAAATTTTATTTTTATAATAAATATTTTTAAAGTATTAAATTTGATAATGGAACATGAAACGTAGTTCAGATGATTGATTGTATCCCTATTTCTCCACTGATTTATTTATTTTGGTCGAATAATTTTGATTTATGTCCTTGTTTGAAAGCTGCCAAAAATATATGGGTCAAATTGATATTTTACCGAAAATAAAACATAAAATATATGGATCAAATTGATATTTTATTGAAAATAAAACATAAAATTAGGAGGAAAATCGGGAAACAGAATCCCACGATAACGAAGACAAGTCGCCAACCCAGTGAATCCAAACCTCATCCTCTCCGACTCTCTCTCTCTCTCTCTCCTTTTCTCTCTCTGAAACTCGAAGAAGGGCTTCTCAATGTATACATCACCGCTCCTCCTCACAATTCCATCTCCATTCGTGCATCGCTTTCCTACATTACCTCGGCTCTTGACCCCATAATCACAACTCAAAACAAAAAAAAAAGGAAGAAAAAAGAAGAAAAGAAAAAACGGAGAGAGGCGGCATCCATCTCTGCGCGGTGTTTCGGAATTCACAATTCCGACGGGATCTCATTCCCCCGAAACACGGCACGACGTCGTTGCGCGGGGGAAAGAGATGCCGATCGCCATGAAGGAGGAGGATGCTGTGAAGAGGTCCGGTAATTCTGCTATGAGTTTTAAGAAGCTCGTTCCCAGAGTTCTGCGCAGCAATTCCATGAAGAACATCTTCAAATCCAAAAAGCCTCGCAGTCCCCTTGAGATCGTGCGCGATGCTAGGAGATTGCTCTCTTACGTCGATTCCGAACCCGAAGATGACAGTTCCAAGCGCAATGAGAAGGTTTTTTTTTTTTTTTTTTTTAAATCTCGAATTCATGCTTTTGCGATGATCTCCAACATTAGGTTTTTGCTGCATTAATCCTTTGAAAAATTTGATATATAGAGGGCTTTTGATTGCAGTTGGCGCAATTAGATGCCGATATCAGGGAGCTCAAATCAATTTTATACGGAATTGAAGAATCGGAACCTGTTGCAGAAGCTTGTGCCCAGGTAACTCAAGAGTTATTCACTGATGACACTGTGCGCCTGCTCATTGTCTGCCTCCCTAAAATTAACTTCGAGGTCAGCCACTTTTCTAACATTTTTTTTTTTGTAATTTGCTTTAAAACATCACAATCCAAGTCATTTTATAATTAGACATTTGTAATTTTCACAAATAAAACACAACTTTTAATGACTTTTGTAACTCCAACACACCCAAATTTGTTTCTGGCAATGATTGGTGGTTTGTGCTCCTTATTTGGATGGGATCTGTTCATTGGTCGTATGCATGGAGTGTATACGTGGAAATTTGAATACATGGTAAATTGAGCGTGTTGTAATTGCAAAATAGCCTAAAGGTTGTGATTTTTAATGCAAATAAAGCACTTTGTTTTCTAGGAATACATATGGATGCAACCTGTTACAACAACTGTTCTATTTTTTCAAAGTTTTCAAACGGTAGAGACTTTTTTTCTTTTTTGTGCAGACTCGCAAGGATGCTACCAGGATAATTGCGAATTTGCAAAGGCAAATTGTTCAGTCACGGTTGATTGCTTCTCAGTACTTGCTAGAGAATCTAGATCTTCTGGACATTATGATTAATGGGTGAGTGATCCTTCTCGCTATATTGGAATAGTTATAAATGTAGTTCGAATTTCGTATCTGGTAGCTTTTATCAATTTGAGGTCATGGTGATGCATCTAGAGCGTTCTACTAGTGTTGCATGCTGGATTTCTCTGCAAATAAGGTAGTCTACTTGTGGTGATGGGATATCAGCACGTGCATGAAAATGAGATTTGCTAAAGAAAGTTAAAAGATTTGAATTGGCTTTATTTGGAAGTCTACCCAGTAGCCTTATGCCTTCAAGAACTCAGGTTTCCCTTCTTGAGTTCTTGGATATACTATTTAGTTGTTGAGACTATGTTGTCGAGGCGCTCAATAGCCCTGTTTCCGCTATCTTGAGGAACAAAGGCAAAAGCAATATATCGATCTATGGATTGTAAACAAGGAGACTTGACGGAGTTTACATGCTTTGAAATGCTTCCTGAATGATCAGGATTATATTACCTTCTCTGCGGGCGTGGTTGACACGGATACTGATGAGTGTATTGCTGATAGTTACTATGATATGAATTTGTCTTTTCCCCCCAAATACATGTAAAATGCTGGTTTTACATCGCAATTTTGACAGGTACAATGATCCTACCATTGCTTTGCATTACGGAGGAATGTTGAGGGAGTGCATAAGACATCAGGTGGTCGCTAGGTAAGGCCATGCAGATGTAAATTATATTTTTTATATATTACTTTTAATCATCTTGTAGTTATGCAGAACTTATAATCTGTCCTTTTAATTCTTGCCAGTGTTTTAGCTCTTTATCTCTCTCTCATATTTGCAATAAAGTACTGATCTTTTTTTGGTGGCAGTTATATTTTGAAGTCAGCCCATATGAAGAAGTTTTTTGACTACATTCAACTTCCAAACTTTGATGTTGCTTCGGATGCGGCTGCTACCTTTAAGGTTATCCATCACGCTTATCTCTCCTAGTTGTAGTTCCTTGTCTAGCTGTGTTTGCTTCGATTCATTCTTCATCATATATCTTTACATTTTGGGGATACCTAGTTAAGGATTAGTTGAATTTGGAAAAATATAAGCTCTAACTTTTATATATTCTTCAACATATATGTGAACTATATGTCTTGTTTGAGAGAAAAACTCGCCATTTTTCCTTTGCATTCTTGATAGTATCGTATGACCGAAGCTATATGTTTCCTGCTATATATTGATTATATTCCAGGAGCTCATGACACGGCATAAGTCCACTGTTGCAGAATTTCTCACAGAAAACCATAGTTGGGTATGGTTTTCCTAATTCCTCTTGTAGTTGTTCTTCCTCGTACTCCTGTTTATGAAATTTTAACCTTAACCCTGATTTTCGTTTGTAGTTTTTTGCTGAATTCAACTCAAAGATGCTAGAATCTCCTAATTACATGACCCGGCGATATGCTGTAAAGGTATGAAGTGTCTGAGATCACAGCTGATGAGCTGTTATACCCCAAGTTTGGGTTACTTAAGCCCATATTGAACTAAAAGTGATAAACGCATACTAGTTAATGTTGCTGTATGACATTTGGAACTAATGGTGACATCTGGTTTTCAGCTTCTTAGAGACATCTTGCTCGATAGATCAAACTCCGAGGCCATGGTACGCTATGTCAGCTCCTTGGACAACATGAGAGTTCTAATGAATCTCCTTAGGGTAATATTTCTAGCTTGGGATGTGTTTTTTTCGATCTGGGATTCTTCAAAATAACACTTTCTTGCTCGATGGATGAAACTGCAAGCTGTGCTATGACATCTAACCGTGCTGCTCCTTTCTTCTGCTGCAGGAAACACACAAGTGCATACAGATTGATGCATTCCATGTGTTCAAGGTTTCACCTCATGCAAACTGATCAACAAACTCGTTCGACTTCTCTGATCAATTCTGTCTACTTACCTTCACTTATTCTGCCATCTTTGCAGCTCTTCGTGGCCAACCAGAACAAGCCCACTGATATCACCAACATACTGTGTGCCAACAGAGCCAAACTTGTGCGCTTTTTTGATGGCTTCAACACAGACAAAGGTAGTAAACTACGTCGGCCCAACATACTGTTCGTAACTTAACTATGACCTTGCTTTGTTGTGCAGAGGATGAAATGTTCGAGGCAGACAAAGCTCAGGTGGTCAAGGAGATCAAGGAGCTCGTGCCGACATCACCGATAGGTGGCTCCGGAGAATTGTTCAAACCATTGAAGTAGAACTTGAAGGTGTTCATAGCAGAAAGTGTGAATGATACATTTGTAGTTAGTTGATGCTTCCACAGTGTTTGAATTGTTCCACTCTAGAATGAAACTTTTCCGGAGTATCAGCTTAATTATAAAGATTTTGATTCTAAATGGAAAAAATTCTTGTGTGTTTGTGTTTTTACCTTCTCTATTACCCAAAATTATAGAGATGGATGTGACAAAATTAATCATTGGTTAACATGCAATTATGCCTACATTTGCTGCTTCGTACTTTGATTGTATTGATTCATTTAACTAAATATATTATGAGTCCTCCTTTTTGCTTTATATGTATAGATGTTACATAACTATAATCCAATTTTTATATTGAAATTGTATCTAAACTTTCTTTTACAAATATAATGCCATAATTAATAGTTAATGTGAAATGTGCAAGTGATATATGCACTAGTAAATAAGGGAAAAATTAGAAAATTGTATATTGAATTGAATTATACATGTTATTTATCAGTTCGGTTCTTTTATACTTTTGTATTTATTGAATATATTCACGGCACTTGAATAATTTTAACAAAGTAATAATTTATACAAAAAATCAATCTTTTTTTCTAGATTATAATAAATTTTATATTCGTCTAAATTAAGTTCACAACGTCTTATTAATTAATGTATATAAATTTACAAATTTTATAGGAATGCTTTAATAATTTATTAATAATTATTTTAATATATAGTGTAATTTTGATAATTTATTAGTTCACTTGAGTAAATAATTCATTGTATATTTATTTACTTTTTTTTGGTAGAATTTTTTATGAACACAAGAATTTTTAGGTTATATATATTTTTTTATAGAGGGTTTTAGAGTAAATTTCACTTTTAGTCCCATTAAAATATGGTCAAAACACTTTTAGTCCCAAAAGTTATTTTTTGGTATCAAATTATATTTTTCCGATAATTTTAGTCTTGTAAGATATATTTTTTCTGACAATTTTAATCCCATAAGATATTTTTCCAATAAAATTTTAGTTTCAAACTTACAGAGAAAGTTAACTGCCATTTAAGATATTTTGGGATTAAAATTGTCAGAAAAATACGTTATGAGATCAAAATTGTCGAAAAAATATAATTTGGGATCAAAAAAGTGACTTTTAGAATTAAAATATTTTGACTATATTATAATGTAACAAAAAGTAAGATTTTATTCAGGATTTTAGCATAAACCAGAGAGTATATTTGCAAAAAAAATAAAAATAAATAAATCGTGGAGGTCAATTTATTTCATATATGTTCATTTCCCAATTTCATTCATCTTCTTCCTCGACAACTCTCGTCGCTTGACGCCGCCGGCCGGAATCTCACCGCCGCCCTGACCTCTAACCAGTAAGCTCATAAATCTCATGTCTTGCTTTTCTTGCGCCTCTGATTGACATTGATTTGAACGATGTTTCCATTTCCGCTGAATGTGTATATATCTATCTATCTATATATATATATATATATATATACCATAATGTCAGATTACGCGTTCAATAAGTATATCATAATGTTTTCATCCCTTCATGTTACTAATTTTCCTTTTTTTTTGCCACATCAATTTTTCTGTTGTAGTCTTATTGCCCCAAAATGATGCACATATATGCGTCTTTGAACAACTCTTTTGCTTAGTTTAGTTAACGAAGAATCATATAATATATATATATATATATATATGGAGAGAGAAAGAGAGAGAGAGAGAGAGAGAGAGAGAGAGAGAGAGAGAGAGAGAGAGAGAGAGAGAGAGAGAGAGAGAGAGCTAATTCATATGAGCAAGCACTACTTGATAGGAGTTACAACTCTGCTCTACACTTGAATGTTGATTGTTGTTAAGCCAATAGCTAACATTTAGCTGATATGATCATCAACTTATGACATAAAAGGCTGCACTTTTATATTGCCTAATGTAGGAAAGTGATTGGTAGAAGCAAGGGGTAAAACATCTTCAGATGGTGGTGTGTTTCGAGGCTACACCTAAAAAGATCGCAGCTTTAGTAGCGGTTTTCCTTGCTGGTTGCTCAATGTTTGGATATGGTTTGCACCTGGCTCATGTCAATGTTGCTCCCCAACAAGCTCGACTTAAAGCTCGAAATGATTTTATCAGAGAGAGGCTGAGAAAGAGACAAGGGAAATAATACGTTCTAGTCTGTGGATCAAGAAGGCTGATGATACAAGGCACAAGCATCTAAAGTAAATCCTGCAAATGCATTTTCTTCGGCAGTTGATGTAGGTAGTTCTTTAGGATTATATAATTAGACTATTATAGCTCACTCATATAGTGTTTGGATCTTGCAACTGTCAAAACATCAATCATAGTAACCTTTGTTTGTTGCATTCTGTACTATGCTTCTGTTTTTTTTGTTTTGTTGCTGGATGATATAAATTTTCATTACTCGACTGAGTTGCAGTGCTGCTGCATGCCAGAAAATGGCTTAGAAATTGGTATAGGGCATCATTGAACAAAATTTTTGTGCAATATGGCTTGAGATCGTATGCTGAGTTCTTGATCACTCAGCTCAGTTTTTTCTTCCTTTTCTGCAATATGTATGTTTGCAGCAACAATGTATTCTTCTTCCAGGTGTAATTTTTGTATGGATTAGCCATTGCTATTTCTGTTTTATTCAATTGCTGTTTGCTATTTCTGAAAATGGTTACAAGTAAGAAATTTTAATGGAGCATAGGAATTTGGAAAAGTAGGTGAAGAAAGAAATTGAGAAATGCTATGGGCTTATAAGGAGACTTGGTAGAGGAGTTGTCTACTTAGGTTCAGCAAGATTGGGACCTGACCATCCGCATTTTGTGAGAGCGTTTCAGTTGGCAAAAGGAGTAAGTTAATCGCTTCCTGGAATATTTGTGAATCCATATACTGATGGATTAGGCCTGTGGGAATTGCTTGGGATTCTCAGTTTTGTTAATTGGTTTGCAGATTGCCGACCTTTTAGATTGTACTACGTGGTCAGGAGCTGGGCCGGGGCTAATGGATGTGGTAACTACAGGTGCTCTTGAAGCGGGAAAGTCAGTTGGTGGATTCAAGATAGGCAAGGAAGCTGGACAGTGGACTGCTACAGATATTCATCCCTACCTACCATTAGATAGCCATTTAACGTGCAGGTAGTTAGTATTTTTCAGTTCAAATTGATCTTGGATCGGTTTGAGGGTGGTCTGCGTTTGCTAACTGCTTTTAAACCACCTTCGGGTTCTTTTCTGCAAGAAAGCATGGTCTGGTGGATGCTGCTGTTAGAACTGTGAGTTCAGAAAAGACGGCTGTTGTTGCTCTCCCCGGTGAAATTGGCACTCTGGATGAGGCATTTGAGGTTTTGGCACTGATCTAACTTGAAAGAATTGGATCCGTACTTCCCATTCCCTTACTTGTTATGAACTATGACTCCTTCTACTCGAAACTGCTAGACTTCATCGATGATTGTGAGGGGTGGGGTACTGTCTCAAAAGGTGAAGTTTCGTCCTTGTGGAAAGTCTGCAACACCAACTCAGAAGCTTTGGCTTATTTGGCAGAATATTATAGAGTCCCTCGTACCGATGAATATAGGAGCATCTCCCACTTATAACATGATGGCGAAACTTTATCTTCTTCAAGTAAGATTGATGTACCATAAGTTATAGTTTTATATATGCAGAAGATAGCATAGGATGGCTTACTGTGTATCTGGAAGTTGAGTTGAAATAAAAAGTGATTTTCTGTTGAATCCTTTCCTTTGATCTCACTATTTTCTTATCTATATTTGTTATTGAGTATTTAGTCATTTCCTTTCAGATTCTTCCAGAAATCAATACATAAAAGTGAACAATAGATGTAATTAATCAACTACAGGCATTGCCAGAGTTGGAAATGTTCCATCATACAAAATGATGGAAAACAAATTCAAGAAACTAGTGAGCTTTAAAAAATGCTCCAGAAAATAAAATTCAGAAACTAGCTAGGGAGCTTTAAAAAAGTGCTCCAACACTCAAACATCACTGACAAAAAACTATGTGGTTTGAGTGTATAGCTTGCATCAGCCATTGAATCTACATGACTATGCAGCAGGTGACGTCATCACCACCAGAAGAGCTATTCCTCGTCTGATACTGATCATCATCACGAGCATGAGCATGATAGTTATCCTGCTTCTGATCACCATAAGCAAGCTGATAAGCATGATCCTGCTTCTTATACTCATCATAAGCGAGCTGATAAGCAGCATAATCCCGCGTCTGATCACCATAAGCAAGCTGATATGGATGCCTGTTTCCATACGAATAGTAATGGTGGTCGTGACCACCGTTGCCATACTGATCATAACCGTAGCTGTGATTCTTCACGAGGGCTTCGTGTGAAGGGAGCTTCGGTCGAGAGAGGTTGGACGCGTGCAGATACCTCCCATCTCGAGAGTAAGTGGTTCGTGCGGATCCAGTTAGGCTGGTTGGCATAAACAGATTGTTAGAACACTCCCCAAACTGAAACCAGCACAGCTCTGCAGATCTCCCTGCTCTCCCCAGCATCTTCAGCAGCACACTTGGATCAACGGTGCCCGAGATCTCGACTACACCGTTGTCGTCCATTCTGAAACTGTGCACTCCTACACATCAACACCACAGCTCATTTCACATCAATATTTCAATGCTAGGCTATCTATTTTCTGTCCATTTCCAAAAACAACATATATATGTATTATGTACCATGGCATTTGTCCAGCACTTTTGCAACAGTTCTTTGGCCATAAGATTGAGTGCTCACCTTCACAATGCAAGTCTGCAGAATCATCAACAGTAAATAAGTCATAAAATGGAAACCAAAAAATTTGAATATACCATTGAAAATGAACATTTTCCAAAAAAAAAAAAAAATGAAATGAAAGAATGAACAAGAAGAGTTTGGCTAACCATGAATGGATAAGTTGTGGTAACGTGATTGAGATGATATTTGGGAGCCATTCAAGGAGCAGGAAATGATGGGAATAAATAAAATATTTTTAGAGGGTTGATTATAGAGAGTTAGATGTTGTTAATGGGATTAATTAAGTGTGTGATCTCCTATTTATGAAAGACAAACGTATATTTTCAAATGGGAAAAAATCTTTGATCCAAAATGGCGTTACAAATTTTGGAAATTTTATCCGAGGTCAACGATAAATATTATAAGAATTGAAGTTACCCAAAATGGAATGTGGCATTTTTTAATTCTCGTTATTATCCGTTTTTTAACAGGTTTTATCGTTAATTCGGTAATTATTAATGGATTTATAATATGTTAATTTAAGCTCTTTAATTAAAAGTTTATAATCTGTTTTTTTTTTCTTTAGTATTATAAACTGTTAAAAGAGAGAGGTGCGTCGATGAGCTCTCATATTCTTTAAAGAGCTCATAATTTAATCAATATTATACCTAAAAATAAAATAATCAATAAAAATAGAAAAAATAGTTAAAAAAAGAAAAAAAAATAGTTTTTCCCGCCCAAAACACCATTCCAAATTCAAAAATATAATAATATAT
The DNA here is from genome assembly GCA_026008535.1 of Perilla frutescens. Taxonomy (NCBI): domain Eukaryota; kingdom Viridiplantae; phylum Streptophyta; class Magnoliopsida; order Lamiales; family Lamiaceae; genus Perilla; species Perilla frutescens. The sequence continues at coordinate 70,133,056 of BRKX01000004.1, forward strand.
ACTTTACTTAATTAAATTCGTGTACCATAATAAGGATATTAATAATAATTAGGTTACAAACTAATTATTATTTCACAAAGTGGATGTATATGTATGCTTCCCAAATATCATAATCAATATATAAATCTACCCTAATTTATGCAACATAGTATGATAAATCTTTTCTATATAATCAAAGCATAATTTATGTAATATAATATGCAATAATGTAGTTTACACAAGGTAAATGAATCGTTATCATATTTGAACCATATAAAAGTACAAAACATTTGAATGATAGTATAAGGTAAATATATTCAATTAACGTTATAAATAAATATTCATTATCCGTAAATAAATTTGACGGATATATTTACATTGATTTGATTAAACAATCCGGCAAATCAAATTCATTTTTCTCGCTCCTATTAAGTTCAATGCTGCTGATTTTGCGAATCCCACAAATTTACATCATTTGAAAGCTTGGAATGATACATTCATTCATGTATAAATATATGGTGAGTTGTGTCATTTGTGTGTTTCACTTTTAGGCTACAGTGTTATTTGAATATTTAAATTCTTGACAATTTATACATTATAGAAATATACGATCACGCGTACATTTTCTTTTTGTACTTTTAAATAGAATATGTATATATATGTAATAAAACTGAAACTAACAAAAACTTCTAAAATGTTGTTTGCAGGTTGACAGATCAAGACAATCAATTATCTCCATTGTGATGTCCTGTTGGTGATTTTTTTTTTTACTCCCGAAATCAATGATTTTGCAGTTCATTCGCCCGAACTCCACAACAACAAAAGTCACCAACAACCAAGAATGTCTTCTCAAGAATAAGAGGTTCATGTTATGATTGATGTTTTATAATATGATTTATTAAATTATAATTTGTATTTATTTATTTTTACGTGTTTGGTGAACGTGGCAAGATGAGTGGTATAGGATGAATAATTTGGTTGGGGCGTATTTATAATGCCATATATATTTTTTTTGTTAATAATAGTAAATTTTTCGTGGTTTATATTGTGCTATTATAATTTAATTTAATTTAATTTCCCCATATATTTTATCTGAATTTCCTCATGTCAATGTTGCTCCCCAACAAGCTCGACTTAAAGCTCGAAATGATTTTATCAGAGAGAGGCTGAGAAAGAGACAAGGGAAATAATACGTTCTAGTCTGTGGATCAAGAAGGCTGATGATACAAGGCACAATTCAACACAGCATCTAAAGTAAATCCTGCAAATGCATTTTCTTCGGCAGTTGATGTAGGTAGTTCTTTAGGAGTATATAATTAGACTATTAGAGCTCACTCATATAGTGTTTGGATCTTGCAACTGTCAAAACATCAATCATAGTAACCTCTGTTTGTTGCATTCTGTACTATGTTTCTGTTTTTTTTTTTTTTGTTGCTGGATGATATAAATTTTCATTACTCGATTGAGTTGCAGTGTTGTTGCATGCCAGAAAATGGCTTAGAAATTAGTATAGGGCATCATTAAGCAGAATTTTTGTTCCTTTGCTTGATGATTCTTTTGAAGTATAATTAGATATGAGCTCGTTTTGTGATTGCCTCCGAGAAAGTTTTCATACATAGTAATGAATGCTTGACTAAGCTACATTACTCGATTGAGTTGCCGTGTGCTGCTACATGCTAGTAGATATAAGCTCGTTTTTCTTACATAGCAATGAATGCTTGACTGAGCTACATTACTCGATTGAGTTGTCGTGTGCTGCTACATGCTAGTAGATATAAGCTCGTCTTGTGATTGCCTCTGAGAAAGTTTCCATTCATATCTATGAATGCTCGCGCATTTAGCTTACCGTTATACTGAGCTACCTAGCTGCCAAATACTTGAATTCAAATGCATTCGACCCGATTCTCCAACTTGGCTCTAGGTTCATCGTTGGATGAACATTGTTAACATTGGCCGGTCGGCCCTATAATGTTTTTGGTAGTTTTGTTTTGGATAAAGATGGCAGTGTTTGAGCAAAATGGATAAAAGAAATGTTTCTCTAGCAACTTTCATAAGAAAATGTTTTGATTCACGTTTGTTTGGTAACACTATTAATTAACTTAAGATTACTAACTTTCTGATTTGCTTAACAGATTCTAATATAATGGTGAGTGGCGACTCTCAATATAAATAAAGTAGAATTTTTAATTTTTTTAGGTATGGTTTTCGTGTCCCATCTTTAAATTAGATTAATTGGCGCTGCTTTTTACTAAGGTTTTTTAGCTTACTGCATACCTCAAAATATATTCGTTAAACAAATGTCAATTTTTGAAGAGTACTAGCAAAAATATAGAAACGATAAAAGATTAACGAAACAACTCCAAATCACTCCCAAAAAGAAATTAAAATATATACTATATAATAAGGAAACTTCATAGAGTAACAAGGCCTAGTTTCCTTGACGCTAATAGGCAATAATTCAAACCTTCCATCAACCAATAATTTTCTGATTACCAAAGCACACAATTAAAACAATGGCAAGAAAAAAGAAGATATAACGCAACGAGCAATCTATTACCAAAACATTATAACAGCTAAGCCACAAAAAAGATAATAAAAACAAAGTTACTCAAGAAATAAAAGTGTATGATAATGTCAAAGCAACTCTAAAAAAATCATATTGTTTAGCAGATTACATTAAAGTTGAAAATTTAAGCTTAAGCATTGGCCCCCTTGCCCTTCTTTTTCTGGAGTTTCTTCATGTAAAACTCAAGCTCCTTGCCCTCCAAAATGTACCTATTTTCAGAAACAATACAACGCAGCACATGTTAAAACCATGCATCAGATCAACATCTATGGAGTATCTGATTTAAAATAAAATAAAAATGAAAGTGAAGCAGTCTCATCACAATCAAATTTCCATGTTTAAGACAGAAAATCCAATAACATTCATCATGCAGAAAAATTGGTCAAGATATTGCTTAATAAATATGAAACCAAGCTCAATATGCCTTCCTGGCCTGATTGAATAACAAGGAAAACAACTTAAGGTGGAAAATGCATACCCGTCGCAGCGCCCGCACTGGCCAGGGCGCGAGGATATCGCCGCCAAGAGCCGACCTCCACCGAACTGTTCTTCGATGTGGGAGTCAATCTTGCGATCAGCTTGACGCATCTCGAGCTTTCTTTGCACGTGGTTGCTCTTTTTGGCCTCTTCGGTGGTTGCAGCAGCATCAACCTCCTAAACAATGAGAGCAAAATGAATTAAGATGCTAATTCAAATTTCATTAATAAATTAATAGAGCAACTTAAGAAACAAAAGAATAGAAGTATACCTCGCCCTCCTTCTTAGCAAGAGCCTTCTTCTTGCGGCCGATCTCGACGCCGTAATGCTGCAGGTACCACTGTTTAAAGGGAGCAGCATCAACTTGCACAATGGCACCCTTCACCAAGGTCTGCGTCCTGACAAGTTCATTGTTCGAGGCATTGTATACCACATCAAGTATACGGGTCTTCCTCGTAACAGCCTCACTACCCCAGGAATAGTTCCCGGTATCCAGCCTCAACGCACGCCACTTCACGTTGCCACCTCGAACCCTGACCCTCCGGACTGTCTTGTTGCTCGACAACTTCGTGTTAGCCGGTTGCCTTCCGAGCTCATACCTAAAAACACACAATAGTGATAAAAGGTGAAACAGCAATACCATAATCATAGCTCCATAGATCTTCGCAGACAGTTCAAATATAGACACGGTTCTAATCATTCAAATCTGGGAGATAGGCACCAGCTAAAATCATACCAAATAAGCAACGCATGTTGATAAGAAACGAAATTAACATACAATAAATTTCTTTAAAATTCTAAGACACCAGCAAATCTAGACCATAAACAAGGCAGAAGTTCTGTATCGAATAGTATAGCGAATCGAAGAAAAAAAATTCATTCAGACTTAAAATATAGACACACTTCTAATAATTCAAATCTGGGAGATGAGAATCAGCTAAAATCATACCAAATAAGAAACGAGGCAGAAGCTCTTTATCGAATAGTATCGCAAATCGCAGAAAAAAATTCATAGACTTGTAACAAGTAAAATAATGGAAAATACATCACAGAACAAGGTTTCAAATCAGAATAATGAATTAATTACCGGAATAAAAAGCGAAGAAAAAATGATTTTAAGAAGAAAGGAAAGAAAAATTACTTTCTCTTCTTCCTCCACGCCTTCTTCTTCCCTCCAGTTGCACGCCTCTTGTGCATCGAATCACGTGAGATACCTGCGAAAAAACAAGCATTTTCTCTTCGAATTAAATCTCCAATGAATCATGTCGGAAAGCAATGCTCAAGGTGAAAGAAAATGGTGCCATTACCCATGGTTGCGGCTGTGGGTTTTAGGTTTCCGACGAAACGCGGCGGAGGAAACGGCGGAAGAATAGAACCCAACAAAGGGAAGAGGCAGTGTGAGTGGTGGCGGGGGATTTATAGTCTTACCAAAAACCCTAACTTCGAAATTACAATTATGCCCTTTGCACGACGCCGTTTGAGTTGAATTCTTATAGCAGAGAGCTGTCCGATTTTGTCATCACAGCTTAAACCATATTATCTTCCGTGAGACCCCAACACTCTTGGGAAATTTCATGACGACCCCAGAATCTAAAGCAGGATACTTCTGAGGAATGACTAATGTACCCCGGAATAACTTTCGTATGGTCGATTTCACCCTTGTGCTTGGTAAGAATCGAATTGAGCAAAGCAACGGAACTAGCCCTAATCCAGTTTCTTATTTCCCCAAATTTGGATACTTGAAAAAATATTGACTGTCTGAAAATGGGGTTTTCAGTTGCTAGTTCGAGCTCGTTGTGGCTCTGTCATCTCAATGTAAATCCTTCACGGCGAGATCGTTTGAGCAAGATTCTGCCTTTTGGCAGAAATCAGAAGCTGGCAGAGAATTTCTTGAATATTTATAGGAAAGCTCAATCAACAAGGCATGTTTGCTGCAAGTTTGAGGGCATTGATTTTGAGGAGAGAACCAGCCCTGCTGAGGTACATTTCATATCTATTCATTTTTCTTTGCTCAAAGTTGGTATCTTTTTCTTTTTTCTTGTGGTTTTTCTTTGTTGATATTTGTTGTGAAGAAAATGAACAGAATCATATTATGGATTCTACGCAGTATGTGTGTGTTTCTTGAGATCCTATGCTGAATTCTTGATCACTCAGCTCAGGTTTTGCTTCCTTTTCTGCAATATGTATGTTTGCAGCAACAATGTATTGTTCATTTGTTCTTGCAGGTGTAATTTTTATATGGATTAGGCATTGCTATTTCTGTTTTATTCAATTGCTGTTTGCTATTTCTGAAAATGGTTACAAGTAAGAAATTTTAATGGAGCATAGGTATTTGGAAAACTAGGTGAAGAAAGAAATTGAGAAATGCTATGGGCTTATAAGGAGACTTGGTAGAGGAGTTGTCTACTTAGGTTCAGCAAGATTGGGACCTGATCATCCGCATTATGTGAGAGCGTTTCAGTTGGCGAAAGGAGTGAGTTAATCGCTTCCTGGCATATTTGTGAATCCGTATACTGATGGATTAGGCCCGTGGGAATCGCTTGGGATTCTCAGTTTTGTTAAATGGTTTGCAGATTGCCGACCTTTTAGATTGTACTACGTGGTCAGGAGCTGGGCCGGGGCTAATGGATGCAGTAACTAAAGGTGCTCTTGAAGCGGGAAAGCCGGTTGGTGGATTCAAGATAGGCAAGGAAGCTGGACAGTGGACTGCTACAGATATTCATCCCTACCTACCATTAGATAGCTATTTAACGTGCAGGTAGTTAGTGTTTTTCAGTTCAAAATGATCTTGGATCGGTTTGAGGAGGGTCTGCGTTTGCTAACTGCTTTAAACCACCTGCAGGTTCTTTTCTGCAAGAAAGCATGGTCTGGTGGATGCTGCTGTTAGAACTGTGAGTTCAGAAAAGACGGCTGTTGTTGCTCTCCCCGGTGGAATTGGCACTCTGGATGAGGCATTTGAGGTTTTGGCACTGATCCAACTTGAAAGAATTGGATCCGTACTTCCCGTTCCCTTCCTTGTTATGAACTACGACTCCTTCTACTCGAAACTGCTAGACTTCATCGATGATTGTGAGGGGTGGGGCACTGTCTCAAAAGGTGAAGTTTCGTCCTTGTGGAAAGTCTGCAACACCAACTCAGAAGCTTTGGCTTATTTGGCAGAATATTATGGAGTCTCTCGTACCGATGAATATAGGAGCATCTCCCACTTATAACAAGATGGCGAAACTTTATCTTCTTCAAGTAAGATCGATGTACCATAATAAGGGCACCACCCGTTATATATGCAGAAGATAGCATAGGATGGCTCTGTGTATCTGGAAATTGAGTTGAAATAAAAGAGATTTTCTGTTGAATCCTTTCCTTTGATCTTATTATTTTCTTATCTATATTTGTTATTGAGTATTTAGTCATTTCCTTTCAGATTCTTCCAGAAATCAATACATAAAAGTGAACAATAGATGTAATTAATCAACTTCAGGCATTGCCAGAGTTGGAAATGTTCCATAATACAAAATGAAAACTCAAGAAACTAGTGAGCTTTAAAAAATGCTCCAGAAAATAAAATTCAGAAACTAGCTAAGGGAGCTTTAAAAAAGTGCTCCAACACTCAAACATCACTGACAAAAAACTATTGGTTTGAGTGTATAGCTTGCATCAGCCATTGAATCTACATGACTATGCAGCAGGCGACGTCATCACCTCCAGAAGAGCGATTCCTCATCTGATACTGATCATCATCACGAGTACGAGCATGAGCATGATAGTAATCCTGCTTCTGATCACCATAAGCAAGCTGATAAGCATAATCCTGCTTCTTATACTCATCATAAGCAAGCTGATAAGCAGCATAATCCCGCGTCTGATCACCATAAGCAAGCTGATACGGATGCCTGTTTCCATACGAATAGTAATGGTGGTCGTGACCACCATTGCCATACTGATCATAACCGTAGCTGTGATGGGCTTCGTGTGAAGGGAGCTTCGGTCGAGAGAGGTTGGACGCGTGCAGATACCTCCCATCTCGAGAGTAAGTGGTTCGTCCGGATCCAGTTAGGCTGGTTGGCATGAACAGATTGTTAGAACACTCCCCAAACTGAAACCAGCACAGCTCTGCAGATCTCCCTGCTCTCCCCAGCATCTTCAGCAGCACACTCGGATCAACGGTGCCCGAGATCTCGACTACACCGTTGTCATCCATTCTGAAACTGTGCACTCCTACACATCAACACCACAGCTCATTTCACATCAATATTTCAATGCAAGGCTATCTATTTTCTGTCCATTTCCAAAAACAACATATATATGTATTATGTACCATGGCATTTGTCCAGCACTTTTGCAACAGTTCTTTGGCCATAAGATTGAGTGCTCACCTTCACAATGCAAGTCTGCAGATTCATATAAACATTGAAAATGAACATTTTCAAACAAAAATATATGTATGTATATATGAAATGAAAGAATGAAAAGGAATAGTTTGGCTAACCATGAATGGATAAGTGGTGGTAACGTGATTGAGATGATATTTGGGAGCCATTGAAGGAGAAAGAAATGATGGGAATAAATAAAATATTTTTAGAGGGTTGATTATAGAGAGTTGTGTGTGATCTCCTATTTATAAAACACGAACGTATATTTTCAAATGGGAAAAAATCTTTGATCCAAATTGGCGTTACAAATTTTGGAAATTTTATCCGAGGTCAACGATAAATAGTAAAAGAATTGAAGTTACCCCACTTGAAATTAAAATGGAACGTGTCATTTTTTAATTCTCGTTATTATCCGTTTTTTAACAGGTTTTATCGTTAATTCGGTAATTATTAATGGATTTATAATATGTTAATTTAAGCTCTTTAATTAAAAGTTTATAATCCGTTTTTTTTCTTTAGTATTATAAACTGTTAAAAGAGAAAGGTGCGTCGGTGAGCCCTCTTATTCTTTAAAGAGCTCATAATAATTATATGCAAAAGGAGATAATAATACACACTCATAATTTTCCAAGACACCCCTTAATTACTCACACCAAATCGTCTATTGTACTTTTTATGTCACATTCCCTATTGCACGCTTGATTTTCGTGTTTTTTATTTTATTTTTTCGTATTCAAATTTTTTTCTGTTTTATTTTAATTTTACATTTATTATTTGTGATTAATCCTACTCAATTAGGGTTTGTTATAGTTTTTTAGTATTTAATTTTTTAAATAATCAATTAATAACTAAAAATTAAATTTTAAATACTAAAAAAATAATACATTTTAATTGGGTAGGATATAAAACCTAGATAACAATTAACAAATGTAAAATTAAATTATAAGAAATTGAAATCGAATAAATTAAAATAATCAAGTGTAATAGAATATGCAACACATAAGGTGCAACTGAAAATCTCATCCTGTGCAAGAATTTATTCTTCCATTACTTTGGTAGAATATCACATTTCTGATTAAATAATTGCAGGGAGTCGTCTTGTACAAATGGGAACCACAATCAAATGTATGATAAAATATATTTCCTTCATCAAATTGGAAATAAAATTATGGTCTCTGCACATTTAAATCTACAGTGTTATGCTATCTAAATATATGAACCCCCCCCCCCCCCCAAAAAAAAACATATTAGAAATAAAAAAAATTGAAAAATATATCAGAAAAATTATAAATAAACATAGAAAAAATGATTAAAATTTTAAAGAAGAGTGTAATTGTCAAATTAAGGAGGTCAACTAATAATTAATTACTTCCCTTCCTTAATAGGGTTTGCACCAATTTAATCAATTTAGTAGATAGTGTAACGACCATAAGGGGTGAGCAAAATCCCGAAAAAATCAAAAATCGAACTGAACCGAAACTAGTTCGGTTATTTCGGTTCGGTAATAACAATATTAGTTGACAACCAATATTGTGAAATAGGAAATTTGGTCCGTTATCTAAATTTGATTCAATTTTTTTCCCTCAAAATTTGAAAATAATAATAATAGGAACATGGATTTGTACAAGATATGGCAACTTCCGAAATTAAACAAGGGTTGATTACTTGATTGGGACCGCCTTCCTTAATATATCGAGATCCTATTACATACTTTAACCCCAAATCTTGGTTTTCTTGATTCGAGAATCCCACATTTTTGTCACAAAATATTTTACCAAAACAGAAAGATTAAATGATATCATATCATGGGAAACGCAATCACGCTGCTGCTATTAGAATTTAGAAATATTTCTTTCAATTATCACTATCTAAATCTAAGAGGGCTCCCCTAAATCTAAGAGAGCTCCCCCGTTCCTAGTACCATAGCAGAAGAGGTAAATCACGACATGCGCTTCGCCTCGATAGATAGTGTAAAAGAGGTAAATTCCGATGTATGATTGAGTGGATAGGTGTCAAGAACTTGTATGTACTAGGGTAGAAAATTCGTATCATCGTATTGTTTTCCATGTTGACACGATAAGGCCAAACATGAACGCGATATGATAAGAATCTATCCAACACGAATATGAACATGATATTTTGCCGTGCCGACACGAGTACACGACACAATAATGACACGACAATAATTAAAAAAAAAATAGAATGACAAATATAATTCATTAAATAATTATATATTTATATAAACAAAGAAAAATTGAAATAATAAATGTACATTTTTTCGTGTAGCATGTTATCAGTTAGAATGTTCTTATCGGAATGGTAGGGTTGTTATTGGGTTATCAGGTAACCTGATAATTTTTATCATGTTTAGCAAGTTGACTCAAAACACGATACGATAAGGTCAATCATTTAACCCGTTATATTCGTGTCGTAGGCACTCATAATAAATTCAATCCAAATAGTTATCAAAAGGACTTGAACTTCTACACTATACCCCTAACAAGGTAAAGAACAACATCAACTTTTGTCCTAATACCAACTGAGCTATGTGTCACGGGACTGGTAGTAGAATTGTAGAAATATTAAGTGTGAGACAAAGTGTCTAAAATCATTAAAAGTGGTAATACCATAAAATTGAGCTATGCTAGACAGAGAAACATTGTTAGTTCTGAATTTCAAAATATCAATTTGACTTTACATCAAGATTCTTGCAGAGTGACCTAACACTACACTCTGCGTGTAATGATATTTTTGGTGTTCTGCAGCAAAAACTCAGCCATTCCGGCTCATTTTCTTATAGACCGGTAAAACGAGGCGAACGACTCCTTCAATTCATTTGGTAGAGGCAGCGCCAAAGGAGGGAGCTGTCGGTTCACCCTCGTAGAAAATGGCTCAGCAAGGGCTGGCTGCTGCTTGTTAAGACCTTCAATTATGAATGAGAATGCCCCAAATGTCAGGCAGCTTTGAAGTAGAGCTTGCGGTGCACCTATCGAAAATAAACACCAAAATAAGTTCAACGACACCACACGGATGCTACTTAGTTCTAACGCCTACGGGTAAAGAACAAACACCGTCATACATGGCACACTAGACATTAACTGGAGAAAGATAATTAGAGGCAAACTTACAGTAGATAAAAAAACACACTAATGCATGTGAAAAGGTAATTATGCAGAGGTGAAAGTGCAATATAAAACATTGAACTTAGTAAGAAAGGAGAGGGAAAATGGAGGTTAGAATACCTGGGAAGCTTAGTGCAAGGCCTGTGCAACAACCAGCAACCCCTGCATTTAAGACTGTAGCGAAAAAAAGGTCAGGAAAAAATAAATGATATATATGCAGTTCATGCTAAGCAATATCTCTTCACAGTGGGAGGAGTTAATTACCATCATCTTTTCCGCGCAATCTCTTTAAAAAGCAAACAACTAAACTGTGTACTCCAGATAAAACTGCAAATGTCTACAACAACGAGAAAGAATTAATCAGTCGAGCATTATGTATGATGTCAAACACTAATTGGCCATATGAAGAGACTCCACCACACCTTGGCAGAAGATCCAGCCTCTGCAAATGATCCTTTAAAGCCCTGCTTCTTCAATAGTCCAGACCCTAATACATTAATACCCAAAATCGTAAGGGGTTCGCATTCTAAAAGCACGTATTTGTGAGAATGGTCAATATCCTGAAATCACTGAAATAGTACTCATCCTCGCAATTTATCCTTGAAAGATGTTTTTTTAGTGCAAATAACAGAACTAAAACCATAAAAGCCATTCTGTGAGCTGAATTTATTGTCGAAAATCATGTTCATTCATAACTCCCCGATACAAAAACTAAAGTATATGCCCAACACAAGAACAAAAAAAATAAAAACTCACACAATTTAAAGGAAATAATCAAATAAACCTGACTGTTAATTTTTCCGCCTTAACGCACATAATCAATTATCCGAGCTAGATATTAGAATAAAATGTCACAAACAAATTCATAATGAGATTGCCAACCCACTAACTTTTTTGATGCTTAAATCACTTGAATTCTAGTTGTTTCTTATCATGGCATCGAACTCAACCGACATAATTTAACGCAAACAAACTGACTATTACTTTTCTCCGGTGGTTAAAGCATATAGCAAACTAACCACAAGCATAGCATCTGCCTTTTATTAATAAAAAAATTTACAATTTGGCGATAAAATCATGCACTGACAATGAAAATGCAACCAAAACAACAACTTAAACTCTCAAAAAAACGTGATTGTGCTACATACATGAAGAAATAGAGAAACTTAATTCTAATAGCTACATTTATAACAAACAAGCACAGAGCTACATTCTGACTAAACAAACATTCAAACGAAACAAGAAAAACATTTTGATAATCTCATAAGAAAAAACAATGAAAATAAGAAACCACACCAAAAATCAGGCATCAATAAGCACCGGCAATTGTACAACTCACTTGTCATCCAAACAAAAGAAAAAAAAATAATGAGAATCAGATGATCACCGTAACCAAAAACGGAGCCCATGAAACCACCGGCGGCGGAGTCGCCGGCGAATTTGAAGAGGCAAACAAGGGGAGGACTCGACGGATTAGCGACAGCCAGAGAGTCTGCCGACAAACTAGAATCGGAGCTTGGAATGTTCTCAATTTCCGATTCCGAGTCGGAATTCGAAGGATTCGTGGGCGTCGACATTCTAAATCGGGAAGAAGATAAACCCTAGAAAAAAATTGCGTTTTATTTTCAGCTCATCGAGGGGGAGATATTTTCATGGTTTGGATAAAACATAATTGGATATACGAATGATACGACGTCGTAAGATTAACAAAATAAGGAAAATAAAGAAAATGAAATATTATTTTGGGTAAATTAACTATATTTTTCATCATAAAATTTATGCGTTTAATTTGATGAACACAAAATCCAATATTAGTAATCAAATGTATTTGAATAGGTTATAATCTGTAGTTTTTATCTCATTCTTTAATTATCTCTCAAATTCTTAAACTCTCGAATATGATTTTCAACTTATATAGAACCCTTATTTATAGTTGACGTGACACGTTTTCATTGAATATTGATATATATATCTTTTGAAATATATTTACTTCTTGACAAATGAATATGTATTTTTGAGATATGGCAATATGTTTATTAATAATGTATCTTATTTAAATTTGGATTTCATAATATTTCAAAACCAAATAAATATACGAATGATACGACGTCGTAAGGTTAACAAAATAAGGAAAATAAAGAAAATGAAATATTATTTTGGGTAAATTAGCTATATTTTCCATCATAAAATTTATGCGTTTAATTTGATGAACACAAAATCCAATATTAGTAATCAAATGTATTTGAATAGGTTATAATCTGTAGTTTTTATCTCATTCTTTAATTATCTCTCAAATTCTTAAACTCTCGAATATGATTTTCAACTTATATAGGACCCTTATTTATAGTTGACGTGACACGATTTCATTGAATATTGATATATATATCTTTTGAAATATATTTACTTCTTGACAAATGAATATATATTTTTGAGATATGGCAATATGTTTATTAATAATGTATCTTATTTAAATTTGGATTTCATAATATTTCAAAACCAAATAAACATACGAATGATACGACGTCGTAAGGTTAACAAAATAAGGAAAATAAAGAAAATGAAATATTATTTTGGGTAAATTAGCTATATTTTCCATCATAAAATTTATGCGTTTAATTTGATGAACACAAAATCCAATATTAGTAATCAAATGTATTTGAATAGGTTATAATTTGTAGTTTTATCTCATTCTTTAATTATCTCTCAAATTCTTAAACTCTCGAATATGATTTTCAACTTATATAGGACCCTTATTTATAGTTGACGTGACACGATTTCATTGAATATTGATATATATATCTTTTGAAATATATTTACTTCTTGACAAATGAATATGTATTTTTGAGATATGGCAATATGTTTATTAATAATGTATCTTATTTAAATTTGGATTTCATAATATTTCAAAACCAAATAAATATACGAATGATACGACGTCGTAAGGTTAACAAAATAAGGAAAATAAAGAAAATGAAATATTATTTTGGGTAAATTAGCTATATTTTCCATCATAAAATTTATGCGTTTAATTTGATGAACACAAAATACAATATTAGTAATCAAATGTATTTGAATAGGTTATAATCTGTAGTTTTTATCTCATTCTTTAATTATCTCTCAAATTCTTAAACTCTCGAATATGATTTTCAACTTATATAGGACCCTTATTTATAGTTGACGTGACACGATTTCATTGAATATTGATATATATATCTTTTGAAATATATTTACTTCTTGACAAATGAATATGTATTTTTGAGATATGGCAATATGTTTATTAATAATGTATCTTATTTAAATTTGGATTTCATAATATTTCAAAACCAAATAAATATACGAATGATACGACGTCGTAAGGTTAACAAAATAAGGAAAATAAAGAAAATGAAATATTATTTTGGGTAAATTAGCTATATTTTCCATCATAAAATTTATGCGTTTAATTTGATGAACACAAAATCCAATATTAGTAATCAAATGTATTTGAATAGGTTATAATCTGTAGTTTTTATCTCATTCTTTAATTATCTCTCAAATTCTTAAACTCTCGAATATGATTTTCAACTTATATAGGACCCTTATTTATAGTTGACGTGACACGATTTCATTGAATATTGATATATATATCTTTTGAAATATATTTACTTCTTGACAAATGAATATATATTTTTGAGGTATGGCAATATGTTTATTAATAATGTATCTTATTTAAATTTGGATTTCATAATATTTCAAAACCAAATAAACATACGAATGATACGACGTCGTAAGGTTAACAAAATAAGGAAAATAAAGAAAATGAAATATTATTTTGGGTAAATTAGCTATATTTTCCATCATAAAATTTATGCGTTTAATTTGATGAACACAAAATCCAACATTAGTAATCAAATGTATTTGAATAGGTTATAATCTGTAGTTTTTATCTCATTCTTTAATTATCTCTCAAATTCTTAAACTCTCGAATATGATTTTCAACTTATATAGGACCCTTATTTATAGTTGACGTGACACGATTTCATTGAATATTGATATATATATCTTTTGAAATATATTTACTTCTTGACAAATGAATATATATTTTTGAGATATAGCAATATGTTTATTAATAATGTATCTTATTTAAATTTGGATTTCATAATATTTCAAAACCAAATAAACATACGAATGATACGACGTCGTAAGGTTAACAAAATAAGGAAAATAAAGAAAATGAAATATTATTTTGGGTAAATTAGCTATATTTTCCATCATAAAATTTATGCGTTTAATTTGATGAACACAAAATCCAATATTAGTAATCAAATGTATTTGAATAGGTTATAATCTGTAGTTTTTATCTCATTCTTTAATTATCTCTCAAATTCTTAAACTCTCGAATATGATTTTCAACTTATATAGGACCCTTATTTATAGTTGACGTGACACGATTTCATTGAATATTGATATATATATCTTTTGAAATATATTTACTTCTTGACAAATGAATATATATTTTTGAGATATGGCAATATGTTTATTAATAATGTATCTTATTTAAATTTGGATTTCATAATATTTCAAAACCAAATAAACATACGAATGATACGACGTCGTAAGGTTAACAAAATAAGAAAAATAAAGAAAATGAAATATTATTTTGGGTAAATTAGCTATATTTTCCATCATAAAATTTATGCGTTTAATTTGATGAACACAAAATCCAATATTAGTAATCAAATGTATTCGAATAGGTTATAATCTGTAGTTTTTATCTCATTCTTTAATTATCTCTCAAATTCTTAAACTTTCGAATATGATTTTCAACTTATATAGGACCCTTATTTATAGTTGACGTGACACGATTTCATTGAATATTGATATATATATCTTTTGAAATATATTTACTTCTTGACAAATGAATATATATTTTGGAGATATGGCAATATGTTTATTAATAATGTATCTTATTTAAATTTGGATTTCATAATATTTCAAAACCAAATAAACATACGAATGATACGACGTCGTAAGGTTAACAAAATAAGGAAAATAAAGAAAATGAAATATTATTTTGGGTAAATTAGCTATATTTTCCATCATAAAATTTATGCGTTTAATTTGATGAACACAAAATCCAATATTAGTAATCAAATGTATTTGAATAGGTTATAATCTGTAGTTTTTATCTCATTCTTTAATTATCTCTCAAATTCTTAAACTCTCGAATATGATTTTCAACTTATATAGGACCCTTATTTATAGTTGACGTGACACGATTTCATTGAATATTGATATATATATCTTTTGAAATATATTTACTTCTTGACAAATGAATATATATTTTTGAGATATGGCAATATGTTTATTAATAATGTATCTTATTTAAATTTGTATTTCATAATATTTCAAAACCAAATAAACATACGAATGATACGACGTCGTAACATAAAAATATAAAACTATATACTATAAAACAATAATTATATATTTATAGTTTAGCATATTATATATTTATCATAATTAATTAGACACACAATTATATACCCTATATATTGCGTGAAAAATAAATTTATGAATTATTTTATGTAAAAATTACCATCGTACAAAAATAATCGCACCTTTAAGAAAGAAACAAAAACATACTATGTAAATGTTAATTTAAGAATAATATTGCATATTTTTATTCAAGGTAAGTTTGCGCAAGATTTATATTAAATTTCTTCATTTTAAGAAGGTTATAAGTTTATAATAATTTGACAGTTGATACTTACATGAATATTACACAAAAAATATATATTTTCGCACACTCCCTCTTAAATTTAACCATATCCCAAACCCTATTTTAAGAAAATTTAAGTTAATAAAATTTTATGTCATATATGATGGATGAATATATTAGTCCAGAAAATTAATTATTAATTATAGATAAAAAAAAAAAAGATTAAAGCAACAATCAAAACGAAACGGATAGAGTAATAAATAGATAATTGGACCTAGATGTATTGGGCTAAGTGCAAGAAACTAATAACTAAAAATTTAATAGATCAATAGACCAAACTCGCCATGAGCCTACCGGTTGTCAAAGTGAGGTTCCTCAATTTCCCCTTTTCCAATTTGCTCGTGTTCATAACATTATGTTACGTACTTATCTCAATTACCCGATTAATTAGTGTGTATATTGTAAAAATAATTAATTAGTATTTTATTAATTGCGCTAATCATATCATTTATGTGAAATTGTAACAACACATCCCAAAATATTTTGTTTAAGTACACGTGTCCAAGAAAAAGAGAAATATAGTACTGAGTAGGTAGGGGAACGAATGAAGTGAAGTTTGAATCTACATTGAGATGTTGAATATTTTTTAATGTTGAATGGATTTTTTTTTTATTTTGTTAAGAAGTGGAACTTGAACCATATACGGATATATCCACCGTTCGAGTATTTTTTTAATAGATTGATTATGTTATTTTTTTTTATTGTTGTTGATGAAGGTATCCGCAATTACTACTAGAGAATATGTATTGAATGAATTAAGTATTTAATACACATGCATCGCATGGGGGAATTACTAATTATATATATCATTCAACTTTAGCAAGTAGCATTATTGAAGAAAATGAACCATTTTTTATTAGTCAACTCTCTCCACAAACCAAAAATAAAATTACAATTCATTAATTAAATTAAAGTACAAAACATTAAAATTGTTAAAAAGGAATGAAAGATGAATTCATAAATGTGCTAGCTGAATACAGAATGGATTACAAAATGCGGTTGAGAGAATCTAATCCGAAAATTATAATGGGGTCAATGAGCTCATTTGCATCCATATATTTATAAAATAGTGAAAATTCCAAAATTAAACTCTATATTTCTATTTTGAAAAATGAAATGTATTTAAAATCGAATTAAATTAGACTATACTAGAATGTCAATCAATTGAATTAAATTTAACTATATGGCCAATCAATTTTTAATAAAATATTATATTTATATGAACATCAAATTATAATTATATTAAAAAGATATGAGGCTACTGTTATAACCTTTGGTTTTAGAGGACAAATCATAATTACGAGGCTATTTTGTCAGTCCTCACATGACTTTGTAACCAATTTAATCTCATTTTTCTGCTCGGATAGAAAAACAGATTCCCCAACCCTCAGTTTTAAGCCGTTGGGAGGGAGCATTGGGTCGCACAAATCTCGCCCACAAATAACATGGATTTAATGTGGTTGAAGAAATGCAACAGTACCAATGGATTCCTGAAACAAAAATTGCTAAATGAATATAAAAAAAATATGTGCAAAAAACTCTTTGAATAGAGAGAATCTCGTTGTGGAATTATCTCCCAAATTCTTAAACTTTTGAATATGAATTTTTATATGATTTTCAACTTATATAGTGACCCCTATTTATAGTTGATGTGACACGATTTCATTAATTCTTGAATATTGATACATATATATATATATATATATATTTGAAATATATCTACTTCTTGCCAAATAAATATATATTTTTTAGATATGACAATATATTTATTAATAATATATCTTATTTAATTTTGAATTTCATAATATTTCAAAACCAAAAAAACTTATAAGATTAGTAAATTATTTGAAATTTTCACCACCTACACTTATATTTTTTCATGACACAAATCGTCTGCCTCGTCAACATATACATGACAAAAATATAGACGAATGACATATTTACGTAACAAATTCATAATTCATGTATTCTTTGGAAATTATAATTAGCACGTAATATTTTTTATTTTATTTTTTAAGTTTCATTACATAAAAATGACATAATTCATAATTCATTCGGGAGATGAAGTTTTAAGGAAATTTAGACGAACTAAGTTGTGAAAGCGACATTAATGAACTTGAGGTCATGATGAATGATTTATGGTAGTAAAATATATGTGAATAGCTATTGGATAAGCCGGTTGAAACTTAGAAAAATTGTGGCTACCATCTTTGGAAACAATGTTGATGACGAAGTTATAGACGATACAATTACGCGTAATAAATCACTTCTATCGTCTAGAACTTTTCCACTCTTTTATGATCAGTTCAAGAACACAAAAAGAAATTTTGGATCTAGTGAGAAAAGTTATTTATGATCTCCAACTAGATTCAAGTTTTAAGAAAAAAAAAACAATATTAGAATTATATTTTTCTGAAGTGTCTTAATTATGTTTATAGTTTTAAATAATTGTTAACTTATGATATTAAAGGGACCATATATTTATATAGAATCTTCCCAAAACTTTATTATCTTATTATCTTATCGATATCGATTATTTTTTCAACTACCGGGATCGAAAAAAATATTATCTTAAAGTCTTTCACCACCCTATAGTGTGTTGTCATATTGAAATGAGGAGATGCATCATCAATAAGAATTTTGAAACGCCATCAAGGCAATTTTTTAAAAAAAATGGTCAACATCAAAATCAAAATGATGAATCAAGTTTTTTAGTAAACGAAATTATATCCTACCGGTTAGGATAATACACAAATTACTAACACAATATTTAAAAATTAATAAAATTATATTTGATAGATAATAAAAAAATATTAAATTATATTGGTGATTGCGTTACTACCGTAACCGGTAGGGTATAATTTTCGTTTAGCAAAATAAAAGCAAACCCTTAGCAAAAGTTAAAAAAAAAGTGCCCAAACTCTTTACAAATTATAACTCATGTACAATCAAACAAAAAAAGCAATTTCACTTCATAACTCAACTAAAAAAAAGATAGGAAAATTGACCGTTTCATCAATTCTCTATAATAGGTGAACAGAGGTGCGTTCAGATGGTGGTCACAGACATTATTCTTTATTTGCAAATAATAAATACTAAATTAAAAAATATAATGGATTAAAACGATGGAATTAAATAAAAACATGTTGGTACTGTTGCCTTTGTACGAGAACATGGTGTTCGTGTTATATTGGATCGAGATTTATGCGATCCAATGTCCCCACCCAATGGCCCGAAGCTTAGGGTTGGGGATTCTGTTTTTCTGTCCGAGATGAAGAAGGAAATTTTACCGATAGACGGCCCCCAGACCCGCCCCTTCCCTTTAGTTGAAAGGGTAGTTAATATTAGCCACATTCTGTTTATTTGTTCTTTAAAACCAAACGTGATGGACTGCTTTGTTAAGCACCTGGTAATGTTGCGATATGTCCAACCCTTATTGGACATCGAGTTCACTGTATGCTTAACTCGATTGAAAACCAATAACATGAAGCCAAATGTAATTTTTGATTATTTATATGTTTGCTTTTAATTAATTTTTCTATTTTTTTAATTATTCAATTTTTTTTTTTATGTAGGAGTACACAACATTCAAGAATCATTTGGATTCTTAGAATTGTCCTCATTTCCCTTTGAGGGTGAACTGGACTATTCCAAGAATGCCTTGTAATTCTTGAATGGTGGTACGACTTTTTTCTATAGCCCCCGGGCAGGGAAGACTGCCTTCCTGAAATCTCACACCCACAGCTTCCTCTTCCCAATCTAGTGTACTTAGGCCGCCTATTCCGTGAGGTTTACTTTTGTTTCAGTATTATATTTATAATGCACTACATTATTTTTTTTAATTTATTTTGTGTTTTTTTGCAGATTCATAATGGTGTTTGTGGCCACAAACTGAATGAACCTTTATTCAAATATTATAGGGAACTGATTAAAAGGTCAGCAGATTTCCTATATGTATATATATAGCAGTTGTTATGAACTGATTTTTTTTTTTGCATTGATTTTGCAAGGGTTATAAATGATAAAGTGTTGTCAACTGAAAACATATAACGATAGATATCAATTTCTGCAGACATATTCTTTCTGGAAAACTGTTTGAGATATTGTTTTGTTTCAGATAATCTTTATCTATATTTATATGAATACATGTAGCAACCCCACTTGATGTTCTTAACCTTTAACTATGTAAAGTGTCAATTGATGTTTCTTGCCTAAAACTAACTTTTTACTCGCAGATTACCTACAACTATAAAACTGTTTGAGATATTATTTTTGCTTGAGATAATTCATTCGGGAATTGAAGTTTTAAGGAAATTTAAAAGAACTAAGTTATGAAAGCGGTATTAATGAACTTGAGGTCATGATAATTGATTTACGGTAGTAAAATATATGTGAATAGCTATTGGATAAGCCGGTTGAAAATTAGAAAAAATCGTGACTACTATCTTTGGAAACAATGTTAATGACGAAGTTATAGACCATACAATTACGCGTAATAAATCACTTCTATCGTTTAGAACTTTCCACTCTTTTATGTCCAATTCAAGAACACTAAAAGAAATTTTGGATATAGTGAGAAAAGTTATTTATGATCTCCAATTAGATTCAAGTTTTAAGAAAAAAAAAAACAATACTAGAATCATATTTTACTGAAGTGTCTTAATTATGTTTATAGTTTTAAATAATTATTAACTTATGATATTAAAAGGACCATATATTTATATAGAATGTTCCCAAAACTTTATTATCTTATCGATATCGATTATTTTTTCAACTGTCGGGATTGAAAAATATATTATCTTAAAGTCTTTCACCACCCCACAGTGTGTTGTCAGATTGAAATGGGGGAGATGCAATAAGAATTTTAAAACGCTATCAAGACAAATTTTTAAAAAATGTTCAACATCAAAATCAAAATGATGAATCAAGCTTTTTAGCAAATGAAATTATGTCCTACCGGTTAGGATAATACAACAATTACTAACACAATATTTAAAAATTAATAAAAATGTATTTGATAGATAATAAAAAATTATTAAATTATATTGGTGATTGGGTACTACCGTAACCGGTAGGGTATAATTTTCCGTTTAGCAAAATAAAAGCAAACCCGTTAGCAAATGTTAGCCACATTCTATTTATTTATTCTTTAAAACCAAACGTGATGGACTGCTTTATTAAGCACCTAGTAATGTTGCGATGTGTCCAAGCCTTATTGGACATCGAGTTCACTGTATGCTTAACTCAATTAAAAACCAATAACATGAAGCCAAAAGTAATTTTTGATTATTTATCTGTTTGCTTTTAATTAATTTTTCTATTTTTTTTAATTATTCAATTTTTTTTTATGTAGGAGTACACAACATTCAAGAATCATTTGGATTTTTGGAATTGTCCCCATTTCCCCTTTGAGGGTGAACTGGACTATTCCAAGAATGTCTTGTCATTCTTGAATGGTGGTACCACTTTTCTCTATGGCCTCGGGCAGGGAAGATTGCCTTCCTGAAATCTCACACTCATTCTCAATTCGCAAAATTCGTTGAGAGTAGAATGACAACAAATGTTTACCCGACAAGAACTTTTGAAGGCGGTTTTCTGGTGGACTCTCATGGTTCATTCAACCCTCAACTTCCTCTTCTCAATCTAGTATACTTGGGCCGTCTCTTTCTTGATGTTTACTTTTATTTAAGTATTATATTTATAATGTACTACATTATTTTTTTAATTTATTTTGTGTTTTTTTGCAGATTCAGAATGGTGTATGTGGGCACAAACTGAATGAACCTTTATTCAAATATTATAGGGAACTGATTAAAAGGTCAACAGATTTTCTATATATATGTATATATATATAGTTGTCAAAACGGGCTGGGCCCGCCGGGCCAACCCGTGCCTGCCATTTTTTAGGAGGTAGGGTTTTATTTTTTAGGCCCGTTTTTCTGACGGACCTGTGGGCTTTGACAGGTAAAGCCCGCAGCAGGGCGAGTATCCCGTCAGGCCCGCGAGGAGAATATTTAAGGTAAACTTTTTCCATCATTCTATTTACGAGAAAGCGTGAGTATTTAAACCATACCATGGACCACTATGGTTCTCCTTAGGAAATTAAAATAACATAGACATAAACTTGGGCTTATAGAATTTGTTGGCCCATTACAAAATACTACTATATTAGTGATTGAAAATCCATTATGAGGATGAAGCCTCCACCTCCCGATCCATGCCCAGCTACCATTGATATGTTCTAGAACTCCATATATCTTCAATTCTCGATCAAACGAACCTTGAAAAACACATCTTTGCCTTCCGTTTCTTCTTCTGCCACTTCAACTTCACGATTTCCTCTCTTCCGTTCGTTCTCTCCACTGCTCTCAACTCTGGCTAAGCTTTCCTTTGCTCCATCTTCATTAATGGGGGCTAAATTCACAACAGTTACCAACAGTATCAATAAAATATTTTGATTATATTTTTTTGGCAAAATATAATCGCAATATCCAAATATTAAAAATTTATTACTAAAATTAAAATTAAATATTTTTTTCAATGATAGGGTCCTAATTTTTATAACTAGCACGTGACCTGTAAAACATATACGTGTGCAACACATGTATATATTTTAAGGTGCCCACTGCTGACTTTTAATTATTTTTAATGCATCTTTATTTAATAAAAAAATTATTTTTAACCCTCATTAGTCATTACCTTAAATAAAAAAATCCAATTGTGGTAATATTTTGTTGTCTTAAATTAAGGGATGAAAATCGTCTACTTCACATTTTGTGTTGCATAATTGCATTTTTTATTGCATTCTTGATTTTTTTTTTCCTTTACTTTCCTTTGATTCTTTAAGGGGATGGATGGCCGATTCATACATTGAGTGCTTAATTGGGACTAAGTACATAAATTATGTGTGCTTTTAAACCTTTGCCCTTTATTTATTTTTGAGAACGCGATTGTGCATAATTAAAATACTAATTAGTTTAATAAGCCACACTTTTGAATATTTTTGAAGTACTGTTTCACTCATTAAAGGGCAATATCTTTTTTAGCACATGCGCTTATCATTAAACCAGCAATAAATATTACAATTAATTATTGGGAGGTAAGGTTCTAATTGATGAGAATTTGATGTCTCGTGTACTACAACTTTTAATCTGTAAAATATACAATGTGATAAATAAATCAGTTTACTTAATTTTATTACATACCATAAGATTAATTTTATTACATAACATATATATAATATATATCAACATTTTAGTTTCTATATTACATTCACGTTGCATGTTGTGTTTTATTTTATGATTACATGCTACACATTTATTACTTATGATTGATGCCGTTTCTAATATATCTGTATAATATATGCATATATAAAAAGGTGGCGTGTATTAATATTTAATATTGATAACAAACAAGAAATGTAATATAAAAATATAATAAAAAATATGGTATTTTATCTCAATATATTACGTACCAATTAAATAACATTGCTTAAAGATTATACCTAAACAGTAATTAAATTAAAAAAGTAAAAATGTGTGGTTGGGGCAGATACCTTCAACTGGAAAAGTCAATGTTTTAATCTTTACATGTTTTTACATATATTTTATTTTATATTGTTTCTAGATAATGTCCGATTTTACCAATTGATGTTAGGAGGCAAGAGTCAACATTTGCTGTCTATATATTTAATAATTAATTGCTTTAGGATAAATAAAAGCAAGTTTTTGCCACTAATCACTCAAATTATTTTCTTCGACAAATTAAAGTAACCGTTGTGGCCTTTTTAGATAAGACAGAATGATAATCAACTTGTTATTTAATTTGGAAATGCAATTTTTTAATTACAATGAAGCACAAAACAATAATCTTTTACAAGTAAATAACATATATAAATAAATCGATTGATCGAATTCGGTAGAATTAAAGCATGTTTTCCAAAGGGCTATAATTTGATTTTTCGTCATTCACTTAAATCCGGGATTTCTCATTTATAATTTAAAAAAAATGATAAATTATACTTTGATACTTATATTTTGTGTTCTTCTTAAAAAATAATCTACTTTTTCAAACAAAAAAAAAAAGAATCAAATTTAACATTTCATCATTTTTCTTGTCTGAAAAACTTATGTGGGTTATTTTCTCCAAAAAAAAAACTTATGGGTTATATTTTAATATTTATATTTCTTTAGATACGTGACAAAAATCTTCCAATCGAGAAATCTATAAAATATAATCAATTACGTACAAATTTCGAGCCATAAAATTGATCAAATGTTAGATTTGCAAAAAAAAAAAAAAATTAAAAAGTGGGTACTCTTTTGTTAATTTTGAAAAAATGAGTTATTTTTTAAAAAATAATCGAAAATATTGGTATCAAAGTGTAATTTATCTAATGAAAATAATAAAAAATAAAAACCTTATGCGAGACTATTTTACTTGTCAAATTTCATAGAACGGATCAAAATTCGGATTAAAACTCGTACTCAATGGTATACTTATAATTTTATTGATGTTTAATTAAGTTTTTGATCTGAATCTTAACTCGTCTTATTAAATTTAAATTGTAAGACGATCAATCTCACACGAGACTCGCTATTTTCCATTAAGACATCGTACCAAATGAACGTTCATTAGGTAAGTATATACATTACTCCCGCAGTTTCATAATAATTTATGTTTTAATCTTTCAATTTTGTTTCAAATTATTTGATTTTAGACATTTCCACACCCTTTCTCTCAATTTTATCCCTATAAAATCTCTTACACAATAACTTACTTTTTGATAAGAATATAGAGAGAAGATAATATATTTGTCTCTTTTTTTATTCATTAATTTTTATTATAAAATTTAGAACATCAATTATTATGAAATTGACTTAGTATATTTGATGCATTTGACAAATTTACTCACTATAGAGGACTTTTTAATTGGAATAAAATTGAAAAACCTAAAATAATATGTTCTAGGACCGTTCAAGAAAAGTGTAATTGCAGATCAAATTTCAAAGCTATAGGTGACAAATGACAAATTAAAAGTTAACTTTGTTGAAATAATACGATTAATTAAGCAGTGATTGGTGACATCGTAATATATATCTTTTTTGAATTTATACAGAATATGACCCGAGGAAAAAAGGGTATTGTATAATTAATTGGGACCAAAAGGCAAATACATAATAACCCCACACCCCCACTTTATTATTATTTATAAATAATTTCGATTTCTTAATTTTGTGAGTTAGTGGGATATTTGGCAATACAAAAAAAGTAGGAATTTTCTGACAATATCCCAACTTTTTAGAGACCTAGAAACCATGCGTGCACTTTAGCACGAGGGATAGCGATAAATAGGGACAAGTGTAATAAAATAAAATAAATAAATTAGGAACAATAACTTAGTTATTTGGGCATCATGATTCTTGAAAATAAATGGCTCCATCATCACATTCACCATAACATTTTTCCTATAGTAATCATTATATTTTGTTATGATTTTTTTTTTTACTTATTATTATACATAGGGAAGAGGAGCACGTTTTTTTTTTAACTCATACATCCGACTTGTGGTATTGAGTAGATTCGAACTCGTGACCTTTGGTTTTCCAAACAACCTCATTCCACTACTGTGTCATCCCCACCGGGACGAGAATAGGAGCACGATTAACCACCGCCACTCCTACGTTAATTGGGATTGAGTGAAATTTTCACAAAAATTAAAAGAGAAATTGAAAAAGAGAATTAATAAAAAAAATCTAATACGTCTCTATTTATTTATTTGACAATGAATTAATGCTTAATATAAACAGATTAAATAAGGGTATGTTATAAATTAGCTAAATATATATAGAAATCAGGCCATATATTGAGGCATTTAAAAAGAAAAACAAGTCTATTTTATTGTGACAGAGGGAGTATATATTATAACATTTTTGTGTTACCCTTCAAAGTAATTTTATTTCATTTCTTTTCTTTTTTCCATGAAATAATATTTAGAAACTATTCAATCATGAAACAAGGTTAGCAACTTAGGTCTCATTGGGGATGATCCAATAGTATAACTTGGAATCGAATGTCCCGAGTTCAAATTTCACAAATATTTTTAGGTGTAAATCTATTATATTTATTTTTCCATTTTAAAGTGGTTTTACTCTTTTATGTGTGATTTGCAAGTCACCTGCCTACGATAAATGGACGGATTTTATCCAATTTATTTTCTTGAGTAGCTACTGCGACATATTCTTGATATTAAAAAAATAGGATTACCAAGTCAAGAAAAGACCCATTAATGAATGATGGAGGAATATTGCATGTTTAAATAATTCATGTATGGAATGTATTTCAACAAAAAATTTTATGTTTCAACAATTTTGTTCAGTCAAATTTAGGGATACCAATGAAATAGGTCCAAATTTGCTAGCCAAAGAAGGATCTTTGAGTTTATATAGTTTCGTTTTGGCTTCAAAACAAAAGTAATAATGAGTAATAAAAAAAGTATTAATGAGATAGGTCTAACCAAATATTATAAAAAGTTTCCCCACTATAAATAAATAAATAATATAAACCCCAAATAGTTAACATGCCACTTTTATAGAGAATTTGAAAAACATAAAATAATCGTTGATTGTCAGTATGATTTCATAAAATATCTATAAGGCTTTAAATGTCAAATAAATCGAGAATTTTACCGAAAACAATCCCAAACAAAATGGGACTTTTATTAAAAAAAAAATGATTTGGTTTTGGACTCATTGATGTATATATGTGTACACACATACATATACACAAAGTCTTTTATCGGACTTTGAAAACTAAAATCAGACCATCAGACGGGGTGAGTCCGCAAGTCAACAAGCGGATCAATCCTGACCCGACCCGTCCCGTCAAAAAAAAAATCGCCATAAATAGTATCATTTTTTACACTGAAAATTATCATTCCGAAGTACAAAAATTATCACCCGTAACTATAAAAAGTATTGGGCTTGCGACTTGTCGTATACGAGTTTCTTTAATTCAAATTATGATTTATTTCATCTCAATTAATGTTTAGAGATTAGGAGTTTGGGGTTTAGTGTTTTTTTAAGTTTTTTTTTATTTTTATTTTTGGGTATTTTTTAGGGTTTAGTATTTTTTTGGGGTGTTTTTAGGGGTTTATTTTGTGTTTTTTGGGGTATTTTTAAGGGTTTATTTTGTATTTTTTAGGGTTTTAGGGGTATATTTTGTGTTTTTAGGGATTTATTTTGTATTTTTTAGGATTTTATTAATTCCATTTTACGAACTAAATTAAATCAATTTATTTGAATTTTAGGATTCACTAAATTTATTTAGGATATAAATTTTTGGTAAGAAAATAAAAAGACAAAATAAAAAATTGAAAAAAAAAAGAAAAACTTGCCCGAAAAAAAAATAATATTAACGGGCACGTGGCCTGATACTAACTCTAGTGTACACAGTGTACAAGAGACTAGCCCCACATATACATATATATATATATATATATATATGATATGAAATTGCATCGTTTTCAAATTGCTGAAATATTTGTAAACTTGAATAAATAATGAATTGTATCTAAAACGTTTAAAAGTTTTTTTTTTTTTAGATAAGTTTAAAAGTTAACTATATTACTAAAACGTTTCAAGAATTGTACCTAAATGGTAAATTAGATTTAAAAAAAATCATGATTATTTTTCAGTAATTAATCCTATTTAATTATGTATTCATTTAAACGTTTGCTATTATCATATGTGAGAAGGTTCTACTTCTATCAAGACAATGTGAAGCAAATTCAAACTTTCACGTGCCAATGTATTGGGTGGGCCTCAGCTCACTTTTTTTTCAACGAAAAATTTGTGTAAAACCGAAAAATGTTTCGGATTCGAAATTCATCGCTTAATAGCTCTGATCCTCTAAACAAAAACACGTGTAGATAAATTTTCTGGACACAATGTCAATTTATTTTTGCCGGAAATAGATTAATATAAATCGCAAAAGTTTTAAATTCGTATCATTATTATCAAGATTACGTACAACACTAAAAATTCAAGAATTCTCGATAATACCCCTTACATCATAGTTCATTTTCCCATTTCATTATATTATGAAAATGATTTATGATTGTACATGCGATATTCATGTGGGGACTAAATTGGTGAAATTGCATCTAATCTACTCCTTTTTTTTTACTTTTTTTTTTCTTTAATTGTGGAGTTTTGAACGAAATGAAAACTCTTGAGCACCGTGTTACATTTTACTATTGTATCACTAAGTTTGAATACGTTCAATTAATATCATTTTAAAGTAATTAATGATACTATTATTGAGGGACTTTAATTTAAAGCATACTTTACAACCTCCCTCAAATAAAAAATGCATAACTTAAAGGGAATTGCTTGTATATTAGTATATATGTATCTCTAACCAACATTGACATTGAGAATAAAAAACTTTATCATCTAATTTGGCCTTTTTGGCCAAATTATTGGAGGTGTTATAGAAAATTTAAAACAAATTAAAGCACCAATAATTATTGGAGAAAGGTCACAACTTGCACATAC
This sequence comes from Perilla frutescens, assembly GCA_026008535.1. Taxonomy (NCBI): domain Eukaryota; kingdom Viridiplantae; phylum Streptophyta; class Magnoliopsida; order Lamiales; family Lamiaceae; genus Perilla; species Perilla frutescens. The sequence continues at coordinate 70,161,888 of BRKX01000004.1, forward strand.
CGAAATAATAGACATGGGCTTTCTTCTAAAAACAAAAAGAAAAAGGATAGAAGAATAGGGGTATAAAAATTATTATAGAATTGGTCCACACACACACACACACACACACACACACACACACACACACACACACACACACACATATATATATATATAACATAACCTAGATTTATCTAGAACTAAATTATCTAGAACTAAATTAATGGACAAATACACCAACCCCTAATTAAATATTGTTTCTCACGTACATAATTAAGTAGTCTACTAGTCTTGTAAGAATTGTAATCCAAAAAATTTTAATAACTATGTAACTAATTATTGCTATGTTTTCGAAGATTATGATAAAAACGTAGTTGAACTAATGACTATTAAACGTAGCACTATTAAGTATTTATTGCATAATAGAAATTTGAATGAGTCCAATTAACTGTTTTGAGGGCAAAATGATAATATCACTTACAATTAGTGATCCACATTTGTATTTCAGTAATTTTTTAAATTGACTCATTAAATATTAAATTCAAATTGATTGGTATATAAATACATCTAAGTTCGATTTCAGAGCCTAAAAAATTTTGTTCCGCAAGTTCTATAATTTATCTAGAGCTTGATAAATATAAAAGAAAAAAAAATTCAAATGAAGACCATACAATTACTCTTCATTTGCGTCTCATTTGATTAAACCTAAATTTAATTGCTAATCACTAATTAGAATTTTTAAGGCTAAGATATGATTATTTATAGTTGTTTTCCACCTAGTTTGGTTCGTTGAAGTGTCAGTTAGGGTTGAACTTATGTCTTTCACATCTAAAGTTTCATGTAGACATTGAAAGTATTATCTAAAGTTAATCGACGACGGTTAATTTCACCATTAATCATTATTGTTACTTAAAACTGTATTTTTTTTATTCGATTCGACGATGATACCGTGCAAGAAATCTTAAATTTTAATGCCCCATTATTAGTTTTGACGTGGGATTACACTGAGACGACCAAAATCAACTATAAATATGATTATTCACAAATGTTCTTTTCTCCCCTTAATTTGGTTTGTCGAAGTGTCAATTGGGCGACACGTAAAACCGTTAAGAGTTGCTTGCCGAACCCTTATTGTTATATTGAACTTCTGTTTTTTGTAACTCAAGTTTCACGTAGACATTGAAATATTATCGGGCTTAATCGATGCTCTTAATTTCATCATTAATCATTATTGTTTACTTAAAGGGGCAATTTTTTTCTTTCGATTCCGACCAAGTTACCGTTCAAGAAATCTTGAAATTTAATGCCCTATTAATAGTTTTGATGTGGGATTAGAGTGAGACGACCAAAATCAATGACATAGTGTGAAAGCTGTCCGTAAATGTAGGAATTATGAATATGAATAATGAGTTGAAATGCCGACAGGAAAAAAAGGTACAATTTTTTCAACAAGATTGAACTGCACGTGCTTCCCACGCTCCGATGTCCGTCGCCCAACTGTGAATTCCACTCAAATCCCTTCTCATTGGCTCGCCTCTCGTTATCGCGTGACTATTAAATCCGTGAAAAAATTCACTGATAAATCCGGAAAAAACCCACAAAAGCTTAAAGAAAAAGAAGAAAAAATGAAATAAAATTGTGGGTGCATTTTATTTTTTTATATATATTTCCACACGATTCACTAAGAATGGGGTTTCCGACAGGCTTCAATCCCGTAATCTTCTCTCACTAGATTTTTGTTCTTTCTTTGTACTGTACTAATCCTCGAGCACTCTGCTTTCTTTCTTCGTTTAGCCAAAAGGGCCATCTTTATTTCTTTGGATTTTAGCCTCAGATTCTGCGGGAAAATCGATTGACTTTGGAGGTAAAAGGCAAGAGCAGAGATGATTATTAACTGGCTATTCATTGTTTGCCCCCTTTTTTTCCAGCTTTTGATTTCTTTACTGCTTTTTCTTGATTTTTTGCGGGGTTCGATTGTTGAAGTTGATATTTTGATATCTTTTTAGGCTTGTGTGGGAGCTATGTGTGTTACTGTTTTTGTGATGTGAGTTAAAGGTGGTAGCTTTATTGGGTTTCGGTGAATTTTGATTTTGATGGTGTTGGTGGAGTTCGTCTATTTTTAGGATTTAGGTGTTTGCCTTTTGAGTCGAGCATAATCTTGGAGATCTTGGTGGTTACACATATGTTGTTCTTTGTTGCTGTTTTTGGTTGTGATTGATGAGTTTTACCTGTGCTGCTAGTTGATTTGGTAGGATTTTAGTGGGATTTTTTCATCTCTTCACTGGTGAGTTTAAAATTGCTAGTATTATTTCTTCTTAGTTCTTACTTACTTACCCTTTATGGATTGTGTATTGGTAACTGTTTCTTGTAGTTGAGGTAACTAAACACTGCTAGAATCAACTGTGTTGTTCTGCTTGAATTTTCATTCTCTGTTGGAATCAGCTAATTTTCACCATATATGCTCTGGTGCTTATGGTTAATAGGTGTTAGTTGCTTATAATATAATCAGAGAGGCTTGCTGAGTTCTTTCCCGTTGCCGTGTATCGAATAACTTTTTGTTTTTTGGACTCTGCCTTTGTCTTCTTCAGATCTGTTTGTATTAGCTGCATTTGTGGTTGGTTCCGAAATTTGGGTGTTTTTTTTATTGCATTCTTGGCAAGTTAGAGCTTTAAAGTTCCAGTCTTGGTGAATGCCTTTGTTTTGTTCTATTTTATTGTTTCTTTATTTGAAGATGTGTTTTAATTTGTTGCTAGAATGCTTATGAAGAGTGGGAATAGTGTAATCTAAGGGGTTTTGCAGTATCTGCATCAATGTGTAGGCGATGTGTTACGGATAGATACTAATGTCGAACATCTCGAGTTTTCCTGATATCATAATTCACCTTTTTTGTACAGGTTTGTATTCTTTTTTTTGATCATACTCATGGACTCCCCTCAATCAGTCGTTTCGCCACTTAAGAGCTCGTTCCCAGAGTCCGAAAAGCAGCATTCCAATCTTTGTGCGGATAAGCCGAGCCTGTTATCAAGGGAAATCGATTTCCAGAGGAAGGAAACTGCAGTAGGTAACTTGGAGGAGTTCCTAGGTGCTCTGGAGGTGTATATACACCAAGCTAGGGACATCCACAACATTTGCATCTATCAAAAACAAGATGTTTATGCTAAACTTTGTGTGACTAGTGATCCCGAGAAGACGGTCTCCACCAAAATCATAAACGGTGGCGGGGCGAATCCTGTTTTCAATGAGAATCTGAGTCTTAACGTTCGTAAAGTTGATTCCTCACTTAAATGTGAGATATGGATGCTGAGCAGGGTTAGGAATTATCTCGAAGATCAGCTTCTGGGGTTTACTTTGGTGCCTATATCTGAAGTCCTCCTCCAAAACGGTAAGTTGGAAAAGGAGTTCTCTCTTTCCTCGACTGATCTCTTCCACTCGCCCGCAGGATTTGTTCAGTTATCAGTCTCGTATATCGGAGCCCAGCCGGAGGTCATTCCAATTCCCGCACCACCCACGTCTGTGGAGACTGATTCGATCACGAAGGATACTGAATCAATCAAGTCTGTTCCTGATGATATGGATAAGATTGAGTTCCCCGACCCAAAGGTTGCAAACGAGAACGATCAGATGGTTGAAGAATATTTCGGGATGCCATGTTCCAATGTGGACTCACCAAGTTCAGACAGCCTGGTCAGTTCTGATACTGAAAATCAGGTAAGCTCAGAGGTTGATGTTCAGAACGGCGAGAGTTTCTCGATGGGAGATGGGATTTCAAGACCATCTCAAAAGATTGATTCTCCCCCGAGCAGTGCATCAACAAACGGGATTTCATCAGCTTCAGCTCCCGTGAGTTTTCAGTCTTCTGAGACCCCAAAAGATTCGAAATCTCCGAGTGAGGAGCTTGTTTCGCCTCCTAAAGACAAATCCAAGGAAAAAAGTGCAAATGGCTTAGAGGCTGACAGTAATGCATCAGGTGGTGTGTCGGGTGATACATTTGCGAAGCCCGTTGTCGCGGTCAACATCGAGCCAGAGTCGAAGGTGGTTCAGCAGGACATAGTGGATATGTACATGAAAAGCATGCAGCAATTTACTGAATCCTTAGCCAAAATGAAGCTTCCGATGGACTTTGAGCATGGGCCGACCAGCTCGGAGAATTCGACGAGTTCTGAGCAAAAGACTCCGGGATCGAAGAACTCGGGCTCCCGAGTATTTTACGGAAGTAGAGCTTTCTTCTGAGCAGTTATTGAGGTGCCCAGAATACACAGGTGACTTTAGTGATTAGAATGGAGACTGATGCTAGTAGTAGCATTTATGTATTATGTAACCTGGTGTTGGTACTTTTATCTGGGTATGTATTAGATGATAAAAAAAAAAGATATTGACATGTATGTGCTATGAGCCTTGTGCCATCTGAGTTACTTGTAATGTACATTTGAGACTTTTGCTATTAATCCTACTACCATTTCACTATTAGTCTTGTCATTGGTTTTGCAACTATTATCTTCATCATCTTGCATAATTGATGAAGTGTGTGAATTATTTGTCACATTTTGTGTCATTTCATTTGGTTCAACTTGTATAGTTGCTCAATTATGAATGATAAGCTAGTTTGAACTATAACGATATTTCCCCACATTTGATTACAAACAATCCCCTAAGACTTGAAAGATGAACATTCCTTCATCTTTGCCTTGACTAACTCTAGGGAATCAGTCTTCCTTAACTAGAGCACATACATCGTTATATTGGGGCTTCGACTATTTCGTATGCTCTGGTGTACATATGCCTCCTGCAGATCCATGCAATTTGGCCATCATCCCTGTATCTGACTCGCCACAATCCGAACTTCTCAGCAATGTCTCTTCCAGTCGAACATCCGTGGTCCCTCAAGAAGTCTACCAGCCACTGCTGAGCTGCTTTGAGATGTTGTTGCTGTATGTCTCTCGAGTCCGTGTTTCTGTTCCTGTTTCCAGCTGCAGCAACCCCTGCAGCCCCAGCAGCTGCAGCACCTGCTGCTCCGTAGAAAATGGGAGAATCGATGAGATGTGCTACCTCCCTACCTAGATCAGGTATCATCTCTCCCATACCTACTGCTAAATGGGCTCCAATTTTGAGAGCAAATGTTACAAGTTTCATGAACTTTTTCATATATGGAGCCAGGCACTTCACTGTAATGTTATCCACCTGCATGAGTTCACAGCCAATCTGATCTTCAACCACATGCATTTCTCGTCGGTATTCACACAGCGTATGCAGCCGGAGTGCTGTCATGCCGGTTATGATGCTGGTGATTAATTTCCTCGAGTAGTTCTCAGTTCTGACAAAATAGAACATGTTTGGTGCTTTTCTTTCTTCAAGCTGGATATTGTAGTTCACTAGGTAGTTCACTTTGCGATGCAATTCAATCAAAAGCCTGTGTTCATAATATCTCAGGCCTTGAATTTCCTGCTTGACATCTCTGATTTCTTGCTCAATGATCTTAAGTCTCTGCAGAACTGCTTCAACACCCTTTGCTATCCCGGCAAATGATGGCTCGACTGAGCTGGCTACTTCGTCAGTGGCAGTTTCTGGCCTGCTCTCCTGAGGGACTTCAAGTTCCATGGCAAGGTTATACAGGTCATGGTATCTGCAATGAAGTACTTCTCTGAAGTCATCGTCTGACAATAAATCTCGAGCAAAATCAAAACCAGGTCCCAGAATCTGGCTTCCTGAATCCACGACTGAATCCCACGTGTGCTGATAATCATAAATGCCGTCTGCAGGAACTGAGAGCAGTGCCCTCCTTAATTGGTGCAGAGGCACAAATTGGCTTCTCCGGTGTCTGGGAGGTATCAGATTTTTCACGCATTCGCAACGAAGAACATACTCCATCAGGGTGATTCCGTGGCAGAGGCTCTGTATTGCTGGAATTATGAGCTGTTGGAAGAGCCTGAGCATTTCTGTAGTGCTTTTTGTGGAGCATGCTAGCACATCAATGGAATAACCTAGTTGCCCTCCAAGCTCTACACGAACGTGGATTCCATTCATATTGATCGAGATCAGGTACTTCTCAAGACTATACGATGCTCCATGTTGGTTCTTCAACCCCATGATTTTGTTATGCAAATGTACCTGGATTTGAGGAAAACAATTATCTTACAGTCATTTAATTCCTATATATATTTCAAGAGATACGAGCATAAGACGACTGGAAGAAAGCAAGACGAGGATAACTTACCTGCAAGCGAGGAAAGAAACCTGGTGTGAGGAACATGTGGCTCGAGTCATCACATTGAAGCCGTCTGCCTACATAATTGTTATCCGGAGAGTTTACCGGCCATCTCTGAGGTCTCCACCTGCCTTCTTCCAAGTTGGAAGGGATCAGTAGAGGCGAGTCCGGATCTGATGGATCGAGTTCACAACAAAGCTCCAGTTTCAGCATCATTTGAATAAGATCATTGGCTTCCAGATTCTCAAAAACATTTAATCCTATTCCAGGGATGTTAATGTTACTCTGTAAGTTTCCAATTAAAATCTTCTCCAAATCTTTTCTGCATATGAATCCATTATTCTCACTTGAGCTTTGCTTTCTCACATCTAGTCTTATTAGCTGACTGAGTACCTCACCACAAAACCACTCACAATCCAAGATTAAGAACAGCAGATCATCAAAATAAATAATTTCTCCGATATGGTGCAGACTCGTAGCCACTGCTTTCCTCCTCATCTCTACCTTCTCTTTATTGTCGTGCCTTGATCGGATTCTCAGAGATGGAACCTTGACCTGGCATAGATCCTCGAACTCCTTCCACCTCATGGCTGGCTTCTTGTGGTTTTCCTGTCTCCAATCCGATAGCAGCTCTGCAACGTCGTTGCAGAGCTGGTACACCCGAGGAACTCTTTCAAGAATGGTTCTGCTTGTTTTTCTGATATGATGGCTGAGCTTACTGACTGATGCTGATGACCTTGCATCGACTGTAAACACAGTCGGATAGAATTCGACGAAACCTTGGAACTTATCTCTCAGTCTTTGAATCACACTCACAGTGCCCTGCAAGCTACCGGATTGTTGATCCATTCTGTCGGAGTGAGTGAGCACAATTGTTACACTGGGGAGCATGCACTGCTGAACTGCTCGTCTTGAGTTGGAAACAACGAACCTCAGCCAGTATTGGATGTCTTCTTCTATCTCACTGGGGGTTTTTGGTTCTCTATTGCTTGGCTTCCTGAATAAGCTGGATAAGATGAGAAACAAGGACGGGCTGCCATGACCGGGAAACATGAGGTCGTGCAGCGAATAGAACTCGTGCTGCCCTGCAAGATTCCATATTGAGATCTTGGTCTCTTCGTCTCTGCATGCTTTGATCTTCATCCCCGGTGCCCTAACAGCTTGCTCGACCGGGTTCACCAGAATCCTCACTTGATCCAAGTAGGGCGGCAGCTTTGAAGGGGAAATGTTGTGTGATATCGAACTGCAGAGTGTGGTTTTGCCTGCACATTCTTGACCACAGAGGAACACCCTGCAGCTTTTAGGCACAGCCATTTGCATGTCCTTGAGCACATCAATCTCGGGTTCATCCTTTTCGTTCTGACCTAATCTTTGATACACAGCTTCTGCTTTGCCAGCAAGATGGAGGGGAGTCCTCGCGAGATCAATGTCCTCGATCCAAGGATTCACATTCATCGTCTCCAAAATAGCCTGCAACACAGCTTCACCCCTCACCCCTTTGCAGCCCTGCAGGGATAAGCGCCTAAGAGCCGCGTTCCTCTCCAAAGCCTTAAAGATATGGACTATGTTGTCGGGTTTCAGGCTCTCATCGTCGTGTATCCCCAAGAACGTGATGGTTTGGTTGCTGCTCAGCATCTGCACAAGGGCTGCATTCCCCTCCCTGCCAATCTTGGTCCTTCCCCCTCCTAGAGTAACCGATTTGAGAGCCGTGTTTGCTTGATTCTGCAGAGGTGAGAACTTGCTCAAAGGGCAGACTAAGTGCTCCACCCCTATCCCACCGAAACAGTTCCCATCAAGGTGCATCTTTTCCAAACTCTGGTTCTTGAATAGTCCAGCTGCAACATATATCACTCCCTTGTCTTTTAGGCATGTTTTCGACAGGTTCACCTCTTTAAGAGTTCGGTTCTGCTCAAGAACCCAACGGAACTGCTTTGCCCACCGCGACTTCAGCTTCACACCGGTCATGTCTAGAGACCTCACAGTCGAATTCCATCCCAATGAGCAAGCTACGCGGCATGCACCCGACACATCCGACTGGTACACTCGGAGACTAGTGCTATCCGGTGCAAACTCAACCACCTTACAGCTTCTTTCTCTATGATCAACGCTCCAAACGTGGACCTCCATTAATCTGTTCCTAGCCAGAACCGCTGAGATCAGAGGTGTAGCTGTGATTGGCTTCGAGTCGAACACTGTCAACATCTTTAGAGCTGTGTTCACTTCAATCATCTTGGATAGCTCTTCAGCTCCCTTTGATCCAATGGAGTCCCCCCATATTTGCAGCTCCTCCAAGCTCCGGTTTTCCTTGAGAGCCGAGGCCACGGCCACTGCTCCCTCCGAGCCAATGCATGATTCGGAGATCACGAGTTCTTTGATCCATTTGTTTCCCCTCAGAGCCTCTGAGAGCTCTGATAGGCACTCTGCATTGAACTTGTTTCGCTTGAACATCATCCGGTGCATGCACGGGTTGTTCTCGAGCAGCATTCGAGCATCTCTCATCTGCTGCATCTCCCATTCGACTAAATGGAACTCTACCTCTCTCAATCTTGCACCATTGGCTGCTGCCAAAGCTTTGAGAATCTGGGAGAAGTGTGAGAAGCCGGTTTTCGAGATGTTTATGTTGATGGAGCTGTCCGTTTCCTGGAAACAAGATGAAGTTGGCTGAGAGAGAAAGATGGAGACACTCTGCAGCTCGAGGCTTCCTGATTCAAGGCCTTGCACAGCCCATTGGAGATCTCTTGGTGTATCATTTGTTACCATTTTTTTTTTATTTTTTTGTGTTGATCAAGAAATATGGGAGCAGTTCTTACATGATCATGATCATTTGTTGGTATGAAATATGGGATATGATTGAATGTGAGTTTTTGATGTTTAGATATTAGTTTTCATTTTTCTTGAATCAAATGTGTGTTGTTTGTATGGTATTCTTGGATTCTTTTCCCAAAGTTGCATTGCTAATCATTCTTTTCTTCATTTTCAAACATAAAAACAGGATATGTGGGAAACAAATAAGCCCAAATTAACTCATTGGGACAGGGAATCTTAAATAAAGTTCAAACTTTTTGACTTAAGCCACTTCATTTGGAGAATTGTCTTCATATTTAAAATTTGGAACATGCCTGAAAAAGCACTGCTGCTGCTCACATGCCTCCTCAGAATGATAATTTCGAAAATGACGTATTGATAACCAACGTTTGCATAATCTAACAAATTTAGCACGAAAATTATTTTCTAAACCTAATTTGGTGGGGTCTGGTTTGCAATCGTCCTAGATTTATTCGATTCTATGAACGATGAGTAATTTTTGAAACATTGGAATAAAATTATTAGATACAGTGAAATCTTTATATAAGAATAACCTACTTATAGTAATAAGAAGTTATGATCATAATTTTGGAGAAGTTATGATCATAATTTTGGATCAGTTATAAATACAAATAAACTCTACATTGAAATATTCCCGTGTTTTTTAGGACCATCCCTAAAAAATTTACTTCCATACAGTAATAAATTGACATTAAATTTTAAATATCTGTATAAAATATCTAGAATTATTAAATGATGTTACATTAAACTTAAGATGATATGAAATAGTTATCTAAGGTTGTATTTTTTTTAACATTTTATAGAGAGATACTACATGAATGAATCTCCTAAATCTAATATGTGTACAAAATGTACACGAATGATCTATATATATTTGATTTTTTTAAATTCATGATTTTTTTTTTTTAAATTTATAGGGAAAAAAATTATGAATCTTATTTTAGGATATGATGGGACACATTTTCGAATAATGTATCATATATATTATTTTTTTAAAATTATAATTTTTATACGTAAATCTCTATTTAAAAGTAATCTCCCGATGATATTCATGTATAGATATTTTACTATAGTAAAGTTTAATTAATGTTGTCGTTGTCGAATATGGGATTTCCAACCATGAAAAGAAATGGGACCCTATTTCTTCAACTTTTTTTTTTGAAAACTTTTTCTTCTCTCTTTTTCTTGATGCAAGAATTAAAGAATCCTAAAAATGCGGAGGAGAAAGAAAAAGGGCATTTTGCCAGATTGGGACAAAACTAAATTTCGGTTGTGGATTTCATTAAAGGATAAGAATATGTCCCTAGACATCTTATTAGCATGGTAGAGACAATGATGACCACATTTTCTCGTTAGTTAGGGTGTAATCAAGCCTAGTTTATTCGAATATATACACGTAAAGTACTATCCCTCTAGAGGAAGCATTGAATTTATCCCGTGTTATGTACCCTCCATCATCATGTATAAATTTAAATTAGTGTTAATATATAAAAATAGTCAATTTTATTTAGTAAATTATGTTTTTAGCTACTTTTTCGCTGAAAATACTTAATTATCCTTCATAAAATTGTAAGCTACACGACCAGTGTGCAGTATTTAGATGCACAAATGAAATATGATCGTGTAGCCGAACAAATTAATATTGCTACACGAGTGGAGTACACGAATAAGTCCATTCGTGCAACATTATAAATTTATATACTACTGCACGAGTTGAGGTTACACGACTGAGCGTAGTCGTGCAGCAAGTAAAATTTACGCTACTACACGAATGGAGTTACACGACTGAGTCTATTCGTGCAGCATTCAGATTTTACATTGTTGCATGATTAGGGTACACGATAGAGGGTTATTTTGTCCAAATGGTTAGAAACATATATTTTTTTTTAAATAGTAGTGACTATAAATTTATATACTACTGCACGAGTTGAGATTACACGATTGAGCGTAGTTGTACAGCAATTTAAATTTACGCTACTATACGAATGGAGTTACACGACTGAGTCTATTCGTGCACATTCAGACTTTATATTGTTGCATGATTAGGGTACACAATAGATGGTTATTTTGTCCAAATGGTTAGAAACATATATATTTTTTTAAATAATGACTATAAACATTTTTCACTAAGTCAAAATGACTATTTTAAACTTTACCTCAATTTATTATTTGTTTTGGACTTTTCTAGTAATTTTTTTTGTCTTATTTTTAAAAGAAAAATGGTATGAATAGAATTTGGTAAATTAGTTTGATAATATTTGAGAGTGATGGTTTAAAAAAAATGCTAAAATTAACTCAAATAGTGGTGCAGATGTAACTGGGCCCATGAATTTTAAGACCTAAATGAAGTTGGCCCACTTATTGTTATTCCACAATAACAAAATCGATCTTTTATGGAAAGATTCTTTGTACGAATAAATTACCCAAAATTGCTTTAATTTTTGGGACCATAAACCCATCCGAGTTTTTTTTTTTTTTCGCTTTCAAATACACACAATCTAGTTTTTTAGAAGGGCAAATTACAATTTAATTCTCAACGTTTGAAGATTTTAATAAAAATAACCTAACATTTTAATAATAATAATTTAATTCCCAACGTTTGGATATTCTAATAGAAATAATCCAATGTTTAATATTAACAATTTAATTCCCAACGTCTGAAAATTTTAACAAAAATGACCCAATATTTTAAGCTAAAAAAACCGTTTCGGTTGATTTCAATCACATTTACTCTCAAGTGAGCTAGAGACCCATATAACGGACTAATATTTTTGCCGAAAAATAACCAAAATGGTTTTTTTTTTTTCGCCCAAATTATTGGGTCATTTATGTTAAAATGTTAAAATGTTGGGAACTAAATTGTTAATATTAAACGTTGGGTTATTTTTGTCAGACTATCTAAACGTTGGAATTAAATTGTAATTATTAAAACGTTGAGTTATTTTTGTTAAAATCTTCAAATATTGAGAATTAAATAGTAATTTGCAATTTTTAGAATAATATTTCATGCATAATCGATATGATAATATAAAAAATATGCGGTGATTATATGTTAGAGAATGAAAATATGATTAAATATTTTATTGAAAATATAAAATCAACATGTTATATCTATATTATATCAGATGATTACAACGCACATATTATAATGTTCTGGACTTTTGAGGTCCCACATTTTTATTTTTATTTCGACCTTTTTTAATTTCAAAATTAACATTCCCAAACAGCCGTGTGGTAAGTTGTTAGCTTTGGGACCAAAAAAATCAAAAACATAAAATTTGGGACCAAAAATATCGAGTAAATAAACATTGAGACCAAAAACGTCATATATGAGACAAAAAGGTGTTTTGACCTCGTTCTAATGAGACAAAAAATAAAAGGAGAATTATCAATCCAGAACCTGAAAGATGAGTAATTTATCGATTCAGGACCCGAAAGATGAAAACTCCCAATCCAGAACTCGAAAGATGAAAATTCTCATTCCCAGACCTCGAAAATCACGAATTTTGATTTCTTTTTGTTTTTTAATTAATTTTCAATGAAAATTCCTTCATTAATTATCCACTAAATCTAGTAAAGAAATTTTTAAAATTAATTAAAAAATAAAAAGAAATCAAAATTTGTGATTTTTGAGGTCCTGAATTGAGAATTTTCATCTTTCGGGTCCTGGATTGAGAGTTTTTATCTTTCAGGTCCTGAATCGATAGATTACCCATCTTTCAGGTCCTGAATCGATAATTCTCCAAAATAAAATTATCCCGTGTAATAATAACCGGAAAATATGTCCATAAAATAATATCGTCAGCATATTAACAGACAAAAAAAAAAACCAAAACGAAGGAGACATGAATCATGAACGCATTAAGACATCACTAAAAAAAAGATTGAATTATGTTCCTTGCCACTACACAACACATCTATTTCATATTTTCATACAAAAACAGAAGTTTAAAACTAGTTCAAATACAGAATCTGCAGTAAAATGAATAATGATATTCGTATTTTTATTGAAGGGAAAGCTAGCAGGCTTAACTCCCTCTTTATATTTCACGCTAGCAAATCAAACAGAATGCTCACATACAAATCTGAGACAAATACAACTCCCAGAAGAAGAAGAAGAAGAAGAAGACTTCGCCAGTCATTAGAGCCGAAAAACGGGAGGGAAAAAATGAATACAAAAAAAAAGAAGAAAAAAGAAAAAGAAAACTCTCTACCTTTCCAATGTCGTACCAGCAGTAGTGTTTTGTGTTGAAGAGTTGCACAACAAATAAAAGCTCGAACGGATCCTCCAAAGTATATCCCGCAATCTGATTTACACCTCAAGCAAAATGCTGATAAAAGGAACCTAAGTTATGTTTCAAAATCAACCCCAAGCCTTCACAAAATCCCATTTGAACAGATGTTTCTCTCTCTTCAGGTGTGTGCTTTAAGCCAAGATCCCTGTTAGCTCTGTGTAATGGCATCATTATAAGCTGATATATATATATATATGTGTGTGTATATATATCTATGAGGGATACATACGAATTCACAATCCATGAGTTTTCAAAAATCTGGTGTCCTACATTATCTTCATAACACTGAACTTTCCTAAGCAGCAATCCCTGAAGAAATGGAGAAAGATTTAGTACAACATTGAATATGCCTGAACAGCAAAAAAATCATATAGTACAATTTAACCATCCTCGTCTAAAGCTCGTTTCAAGTTTCTAAGGCAACCAGCATTTCTCATTGTAAGTATCGAACACTATCATCTTTTAAAGCTTTATGCACGTTTGCATAGCTGATGCCAGAAAGAAATGTTGTACATTATCAGTGGTCATGTGTTGATGTTTGCGGATGTTTCTACCAAAACATCTAAAATGACATGTGCCCACATGATCATAAATACGATCAATCTGTTAGCCAAGAAAGAGAGCTTTCTTCTTCTCTAGGTAACTTAGACATTCATTGGTGCATACCTTGATGTTTTTTTTATGTAGTGACAGATTTCAGTTGTAGCAAACTATAACGACAAAAGCAACCAAAAACGAGTGAATGCAAAAGTGCCAATAAATTGTCCATAGATAGCTTCAATAAATTTTTGAAAAGTGGCACTAAAAGCAGACTTGAATCAGACTACAGTAAACACGTCTATTTATTACGCACCAACGAGTGGCGAATGGAATACTGCCAACCTTTTCGGTGCACAAACTAGGATTACAACTTCAAATTTGCAATTCAGATGCTTCAGCAAGTGAATTAATACTGGAAAAACTTAGCACCTAGTTAGCATAGAGGTATAGAATACAATGGAAAGAAAAGATAATATCCATCATATAAGTTTCATTGCTTACATAATTACATTATAAGAAAAGGGAAAATATTTCCATCAAGAAAAAATAAATCTGGACGATCAGGTCCAGCAACTTCAATGCACAAAAAATAGAAGACACTCAAATATAAGGAAATAAAGAGGTGTGCAATTTTAGATCAAGAATAAAAGAAGTATTACCTCTACTGGATTGCCTATTTGGAAGGTCATAGCTGACCACATAATCCTCAGAATCTTTAGCAGCGACATCTTCCGAGTTTCCGAGCCCATAACCAAATGAATTAGCATTATCCAGATCAGAATTTGCAGTTTGCCAAGTTGGGTCACCATATACAGAACCACTGCGGTAAAAGTCCCCGTAGGATCCCTCATAATCACCAGTTGAGGTAGCAAATGAAGATGTTGTGGCTATACCTGTCCCTGTGTTTCTTCCAAATCCTCCCGCTCCCACTGCATAACTGTTATCTCCACCTCTATAGCCAAAGTTTCCACCGCTGTAGCCAGAAGAATTTCCTCCAACGGACCCAGCAATAGGGGAAGAGCCCCAGTTTGCTCCATTGTTTCCAAAGACTCCGAAACCACCACTGCCAGAACCAAAGTATGAAGCAGATCCAGCACTATTTGGAGAAGCATTAAGTCCACCATTTCCCCATACGTTTCTAGAAGACAAGTTTAGAAAAGAATCACCTCTGCTGCTACTTCCATTGAACCCAATAGGTGTGCTATGCCTGCTCTGATTACTGGCAAAATAGGGGTTCAGAACACGGCCATAACCAAGGTTGTTGTTGAAGTTAGAACCCCCTCCGAAGCCACCGCTCAGACCTTGCTCCATATTCACACCCAGTCCATATGCAGGAGAACTAAAAGGTGAGAAACCAGTGCGACCACTAGCTAATGGATTATATCTACCATCCATCCTAACTCCATAACCTCCAACTGAGCTTAGATTATATCCCTGGGGATAGTTATTGAGGAAGTTGTTGGCTCTAGTAAAACCATAGTTATAACCAACAAGTGGGCTCCGGCTGGGTCCCGGAGACAATTCTTTAGGAACTGCTCGCTTTACCTCAACCATTTTACCATTGAGTTCATGAAAAGTTTTGTGCAACACCCTATCTACTGCCTCCTCTGAATCATATGTTATAAACCCAAAACCTCTTGGCCTCTGTGTATTGTGGTCGTACATCACTACAACATCCGTTATGGTACCAAACTGATCGAAATAACTTTTAAAATCATTCTCAGTGACAGTAGATGCTAATCCTCCTACAAATATCTTTTTAGTGCGTCCAGGTCCTGGCGAACCTTGCATGCTACCACTGCTTCGATTTACAAGGTGTTGGTCATCCCTTGGAACAGCTTTCTTGGCTTCTACCTGAAAGATTAAATGAAAAGAACACATCTAGCAGTGAGAAAACTGTAAATTGCATCAACAGAAGAATCATGAAACTCAGACCAAGAAGGTAAAAAGAAGCAATCGGCATCCATTTTTTGGCTATAAGCCAAAGCAAGTAAACTTTGCGTTGTGTAAGGCAGAAAAAGATTGATAACCGACTCAATTAGCTTCTACTGTGCCGAGGCATTGGGTTTTAACCAAAAATATATATATATATTATTTGGCAACACAAGCTGAGTGCTTCTAATGCATTCTAATCTCCATATAATGCAACCGACCAACTTACAGTTCGTCCATCAATCATGTGCTTCTCCTTAACCACCCTCTCAGCAACAACAGGGTCTGCAAAGACTACAAAGCCAAATCCACGAGCACGACCGGTGGTTCGGTCTCTCATGATCACTGCCTCCACAACATCCCCATATGCTTCAAAATAATCTTTAAGACGATCCTCATTCGTGTCCCAAGAAATCCCACCGATAAAGAGCTTACCTTGATCCACCTCCATCTTTTCTACAATTTAGAGAAGATTACATCAAAATTAGGAAATCCTCCATCAGACCAAACTGTGGAAAATGTAAACAGAGAGAATGAAAGGAGAAAAACAACCACAAGAAGGA
Source organism: Perilla frutescens (assembly GCA_026008535.1). NCBI lineage: Eukaryota > Viridiplantae > Streptophyta > Magnoliopsida > Lamiales > Lamiaceae > Perilla > Perilla frutescens. The sequence continues at coordinate 70,178,225 of BRKX01000004.1, forward strand.
ATACATAATTAAAACAACAATAATATCTCCGATTCAGCATTAATTCAATCACAATCAAATATTGGCAGAATCAAAATGAATTCAATGATCCAATAGAATGCGCGAATCAATTCAAAAACAAAGCACAAACGCATAGGAATTGAAAATAATCACAGAGTGCTAATCATCAAAAGATAAATCTAGTAGATCCAAGAACAAATATACAGCTAGCCAACAAGAAAAACGTTTACCTTATCCAGAAAATCAGGCACTGATCAAATACGAAATGCAGGATTTACAACAAAATCATCGGATCCTTCAATCATCCAACAAGCAAGAAAAAACAATACCTTATCCAGAAAATCAGGCAGGAATCCGGTAGCAATCACTGATCAAAATACGAAGTGGGAAACGCAGGATTTAATGTAAAATCATCGGATCCTTCGTTCATCAATAAAGATTCAATATTTGCAAACCTGAAATTCATAATTCACGGAGATCAGACAAACCCACGACCACAATAACAGCAATCATCATCAATGTCAGTTTCGCTTCGTTTAAAAAAAAGAAAAAAAAAACTCACCATTGAAAGAAGGAGAAAAAGATTGGAAATTCGAGCTAAACCAAGATCTAATGAGAGGAATATACATAAATGAAAACAAAGGGTATGCTCATCCTCTCACTTTCCTTTCTCTCTCTTCTCTTCTCTCTCCCCTCCCAAAGGTCCTTCTCTTCCTTTCTTTTTCTTGGTTATTCCACTCCTTTTAAACAAAATCAGAAGAAATGGAATTCCTTAGCTTAGATGAGAGGAGATATTATTTGCATTTTTTTATATATCTATATATATATATACATACACAATCAATATAAATATATTATGTAAGAGAGAAAGAGGGGTGTTTATGGCATTCTCGGCAAAATGTCTGGTGCAACAAATATTTCAAGTCCAACGTAGATGACAGCAGATGTTGAGCTTTTCCAATGCAACTATATTATCATTTACCTCAATTTTCTTTAAAAAGATGTTTTATATATATATATATATATATATATATATATATATATATATATATATATATATATATAATTGGGAAATGAGAGTCCCGAGTTTCGAACTCGAGCCTTTTTTTTTATATCGAAGATAACCCACAACTGCTATCGAGTGTGTGCGCAAGGGTGAAGTCGTGAGTTTCGAATTCAATTTTTTTTTTTTTTTATGTTCAGGATAACCACTGATATTGTCAAGGTGCGTGTGCACTAGGTAAATCTAGCACCTACATAATAATTTGGAAATCCTACAGAAAAATGTAAATTACAGTTGAAAAATCAATTGTGGCAAATGAACACCTAGTGGTGTCGGTGGGATTCGAATTTGAGACATTTTGTCTCGAAGTTACACCACTATATCACTGGGCCATTTTCAAGAAACTCGAGCCTTTTTTGTGTAGGTGTCCTGAGGGGATTGATGCCAATTTCTTCTTATATTTATATTTGCGGTTGTCTTGTGTGCATTAGGTGCTTCATCACACTCGTTGATCGGTCAATATGAGAAAACCTGCAAAAGAAATCCGTCAAAATCAGTATCAACCGCAATACTAAAAAATATCACCTGTATCTTTAAAAAGTAACGGCCGGAAAAAAGAAGGAAAAAGAGACATCAAAATCAGTATCAATTGCAGGTTGATTGGCTCAACGCGTTGACTATCTGATATGCACCTAGTGCACGGGAGAATTGGCATTTATGTTTTGATTTGTGTGACTAAGATGATAAATTTGAGACCTAATTTTTGTATACATTTTTCAATTTGATAGTTAGCCATTGAATTTGGAACATAAGCTAACCCCTTTAATATGATGAATGCCTATTCAAGCTTAATTAAATCGTGGGTTTTTACGGTTTGTGTAGTAGTTGCGAGGAAAACATTAATTGGTATTAATTAATCTTGATCATCGTTGCTGTATTTTATTTCCTTTTCTTTCTTTTCTTTTTCGCCTCAGCACAGAGAAATTATTATTATTAGGAGAATTGTCGATTCAGAACTTGAAAGATAGGTAATCTATGATCTGAAAGATGAAAACTCTCAATTCAGGACCCGAAAGATGAAAATTATCAATTCAGGACCTCAAAAATCACGAATTTTTATTCTCTTTTTTTTAATTAATTTTATATTAATTTTCAATAATAATTCCCTCATTAACTATCTATTAAATCTAATAAAGAAATTGTTAAAATTAATTAAAAAATAAATAGAAATCAAAATTCGTGATTTTTGAGGTCTTGGATTGAGAATTTTAATCTTTCAGGTCCTAAATCGATAGATTACCCATCTTTCAGGTCCTGAATTGATAATTTTCCTTATTAGTATTATTTAGTTATCTTAAATTCTTCATTAGATTTAATTTTATATCTCACACGATCATGGTTTTTTTTTTCTTGTATCAATAAAATATTAAAATAAATAACTCAAAAAATTGGAAAATAAGTTGTTTTATAGTTTTCTTTCTTGGGACCTATCTTGGGCCAATGGCATATGGACCACGCAAATTATTACCAAAGATAAATGTTCTCTTTTTCGGTAAACTCCAAAGAAAAATGTTACAATATACTATACTTGCATATAAGAGAAAGGACTACATAGACTCATCAACTAAAATGACAAAAAAGGACAAGAGTGGTTTTTATTTTATTGGAGAATTGTCGATTCAAGACCTGAAAGATGGACAATCTATTAATTCAGGATCTGAAAGATGAAAATTCTCAATTCAGGACCCAAAAGATGAAAATTCTCAATCCAAGACCTCAAAAATCACGAATTTTAATTTCTTTTTATTTCTAATTAATTTTATATTAATTTTCAATGAAAACTTATTCATTAATTATCTACTAAATCTAATTAAGAAATTGTTAAAAATAATTAAAAAATAAAAATAAATCAAAATTCGTGATTTTTGAGGTCCTGGATTGAGAATTTTCATCTTTCGGATCCTGAATTGAGAGTTTTCATCTTTCAGGTCCTGAATCGATAGATTACTCATCTTTCGAATCCTGAATTGATAATTCTTCTATTTTATTTTATTTTTTGGTACAAGAGTTTGCAACTGCAAAGATTGTTTAGAATAAATTGTTCGGACATAACTCAGTTGGCGCGAAGAAAAGCTAGAATGACGTAATTGAGTATTGCTAGGGTGTAGGGGCAATAGTTTGCTATTAGATTCCTCATGTAATTTGACGTAGTGAAGACTCTTATCAGTCGAACCGTCTCATATGATTTGTTTGGTGCAGTTTTTGTCTCGTATGTTGTCAGTTATTGTATACGAGCGGAATATTGACCTGAATGGGTCAGGTTGGTGGAGTATGTGATCTTAAGTTCACTCGTCTAACGCGAATACTTCTTTTGTGAGACGAGTACTTAGTTGGTTAAACCAACCCTATTTATCTATAGATTATTAGCTGCATATTTAAATGATTATATTTATTAATGAACTAGTTGCATTGATTGTGTTAATTACTCAATCTTGTTGGTATGTATTCTCTATTTTAACTTGGTGTTTCATCTTGTATTTCAATTATGGATTCGTGTATTTAAAAAATTAAACAATTATCTACTAAAGAAAATTAAATACACATGTCATGAATCAAATGGTTGGAATATAAGATGAAACACCGAACTAAAATAGAGGTTCCTATCCGGCATAATTAAAGGATATTCATAATAATTTTATTCACTTACAAAATATTATCATGCCAAACAGTTCTATCGATGTAAGGTCTTAAAGATAATTCAGTTATTAATTCGAAGAAACTTGAAATATGAAAATTATCAGTGTATGACCTTAACAGTTGATATTATCAATTTAAGATCCCAGAAATCATGCATTTTTTGTTATTATTTATAATAAATTCTTTATTAAAGTTACTAGATGATTAATGAAGAAATTTTTATTCGAAATTAATATTAAAATAATCAAAATACACAAATTTTATGGGATCTTGGATAGTTTCAACCATTCATCCCGGGACTTTAAACCAATAAAATTCCAAACAATTTTATATATATCTAAAAAACATCAACGATGCATTTCAAGATTTACTTAACAAATTAATATAAACTATATCATAAATTTAATACATTCTTTCACGCATGTATTGTAATATATACTTGTAAAGAAAAATTAAAGTTTGTGCAATAGAAATATCAGTTAAATTGATGAAGTGCAATTTTATTTTATTTTCTCAGATCTTCTAGAAGTTTCATCATTAGCAATTAGCAAAGATGCCAATTAAGTTGAAGTATCAACTTTAAATCAGAAGTAAAAAGAGCAAGATCAAAACCTTGCTTAATTACCACTGTAATTATTCAAATTAAGATTATATAATTATCTTTTTTAGACCTCATAAATTAATTAAATCAAATTATTATTTTTTTTAAAAAAAAAAAACTTTAGCTGTTAATAGGTAATTATACAGCATGCATGCCCCATGATGTTGCAATTGCCAGCTAAACCACCACTATCATGGAACAGTTCAAAGTTACAACTGTTACTAATAATTCAATTATTTCTAATTAATATTTAACTCCCACTGCATTTATCAACCCTAATTTGCGGCTAAACAGGTTCTAATTAAGCTTTCATTACAAATTAACATTAGCAAATTAACCGGGTTGAAATTTTCTATTACACTATTTCGTGTTTCACTCCGTGTTTCATTAATAAATTTGTGATTTTAATAATATTTATTATAAAATAAAAATTAATTACAACATAAATAATCATAGTCAACATTTATCAACAATAAAAATGAATTAAAAAGATTAAAAAATGTAATTTTGAAAAAATCAACCATAATAATGTATTACTAATTGAAAATTGAAAATTAAATGTTAAAAAATAATTATAAACCCTAATTGGGTGGGGTGAATCCTAAAAATAATCATAAAATTAAACTAAATCACATGGAAATAAAATTGAAGAAAAAAAGTACAAGAAAAACTCGTAATTTAAAAATGTAGCACGGAAAGTGTAACAGGAAATTCCATGTGAAATTAACCACACCAAATGCTCACATTTCTTTCTTAAACAAATGAAATCATCTATCCAACTGGTGTCTCATTTTGATTTTTATTAAATTTTCATTAATTTTTTTTAATTCAATTTCAATTTGTTTTGGGATCTAGTCTAAATTTATAATTATTATTTAGGATTTATTCCGCTCAATTAGAGTTTATATTTACTTTTTATTTTTTTAGTTAATATAATTGATTAATAGGGTTTTTAGGGTATATAATTTTTTAAAATTTTAATTTTTAGTAATAGATGTTAATTATGAAATATTTGGCTATACTATAATAATTTTTATTTTTTAGTAAATATTTTAAAATATTGAATTTGATAGTAGGATATGAAATGTGGACTAGATGATTTTATCTCATTTCTTTAACTCTATTTTCTTTTCTTTTTAATATTGTTCTAGAATGAATACTAAATAGCTACAATTAGGGCAGTAAATGAACAGAGCCGCGCCGTGCCGCGCCGCTCACGAGTTATTCGGAGCTCGATTCGAAAAAAATTTGTTCATTTTCTAAATGAGTTGAGCTCGAGCTTCGAATCGGGCTTCATTTTCTATATATAAAATTATCGAGTCAAACTCGAACAGAGTAACATTCGACTCGTCCAACTCGCTATGTTCAAGCTTGAGCTTAATTGAACTTATTCATGAATATTATAAATATTTCAAATGGATAAATTAAATAAGCTCATTTTTCGAGCTCAAGTTTAAATATGTAAATTAAACGAACTTTTTTTTTGCATTAGAGCTCAAGCTTGATTAGTAAATTTTCGACATTTCACGAGGCGAGCTTGAGTCGAATTCGAACATAATAAATATTTGTCTAGTCAAGCTTGAACAAGAGGGAAAAAAGCTCAAATCAAGCTAAAACCGAGCTCAAACTTGAATATTTTTTAACGAGCCAAACTCGAACATCAGAGTATTCAGCTCAATTCAGTTTGTTTATCGCCCTAGCTACACTTGATACATAGGCTTGTCTTCCTTCATTTTTTCCCTTGTTTCTTTTTCAAACTCAGATACACACACACACACATACATACATACATATACAGCTGGGGAAAGATTATTCAACTCTCAAATAAAGTAGGTTAATTAGGTATATATACACACACACACACACACACACACACGAATCTAGTTAATTAGTGGTTAGACACTCACAAATGTTCATTTATTTCCACATTTCTTCATGTTCTATTGTTCTCAATCATGCAAATGCCCTCTGTTTCTCAAGATCCAGTCATATATATATATATATATATATATTAATCTTGTTGAGCTGCAGTTATAACAAGCTCTTGAATCTTGTCCAAAACCTCAGCAACGGTGGGCCTCTCATCGGCGTCAACCGACACGCATTTGAGAGAGACATTGAGCAGCGGGAAAGCAAACATTCCGGCGTCGCCGGAGACTTCACCGTCGAAGACCTCCCCCGTCCATTCCTCCCTCACCACCGACCTCACCCACAGCGGAAGCTCCGCCACACCGCGGCCGCTCTTCTCCACGAACCTCCCGGTCAGCAGCTCCAGCAGAATCACTCCAAAGCTATAGACATCGCCCTTCTCCGACACCGTCTTCTCCGGCGCCGCGTATCCCTTCATGGACAGGTCACAAGGCCCCGCCGCCGCGTTCACGAACCTCGCGTACCCGTACTCGCTGATCAACGGCTCATATTCATCGCCCAACACGATGTTCGACGGCTTGATGATCCCGTGAGGGATGACGTCATCATTCCGGTGTATGAAATCTAAGCCGCGTGCTATCCCGGCCGCTATCGACAGCCGGAGCTTCCATGGGAATGCCCTTTTCCCTTCTGCGTAGTCTGCATTAATATTACTTATGAAAATATATCGATCAATCGCATATACCTCGAGCAGCGGTTGCAGGTTTTTTCGTCGTGGAAAAAATAAAAGGGTAAATTACACTTTAATATCTACATTTTGAATTTTTTTTATCAAAAAAGCCCACCTTTTTTACATTAACAAAAGCATTATCCGTTTTTTCAAAAAATTTGCAAATCTAACATTTGGTCAATTTTTCGGTCCAAAAATCGCACGTGTGATTTCCTATTATATTCCCGTGTTAAATTTCATATTGCATTTTCAAATCGTGTATTTTTATAGTATATTTATTTCCTTCATTTTTTTATGATTTAATTTAATTTTACATTTATTTTTTAGGGTTCACGGCGCCCAATTAGGATATATGATTATTTTTTAATATTTAATTATCAATTTTCAATTAATAATTTATTATTATGGTTGATTATTTCGAAATTTAATTTTGTAATTTTTTAAATTCATTTTTATTGATAAATGTTGATTCTGACTACATTTGTTATTATTAATTTTTTTACTTCATAATAAATATTTTTTTAATCATAAATTCAAGAACATGAAATTTGAACTTCAAAAATCGTGCGTAATCGATCGTATTTTATGACTTATTGATTGGGGGATTCGTTTTTTACGCGGCTGCTGAAATATAAATATTAAAATACAAACAAGCGAGCAGAAAAACTGATCAAATGTTAAATTTGTAATTTTTTTGAAAGAACAGGTACTGTATTGTAAAATTTTAAGAAGCGGGCTAGCTATATATCTTTGAATCAGAACTGAGAAAATATTGATTTTGGTCCCATACGACATCGGGTATTCCGATTTTGGTGCCGAGACTATCACTTTTGGTCCCAAACAGAGTTAGTATCGATTTTGATCCCTTTTTTTGCCTTAAAATCATGGGACCAAAAATGATATTCTTAAACCTATGGGACTAAAATTGAGCGATTTTTTTTGAAAAAGGACAAAAAATGATAGTCTCGGGACCAAAATCGGAATACCCGATATCCTATGGGATCAAAATCGAAATTAACTCAATCAGAACTCAAAATGTGGGTATTAAAGTGTAATTTACCCGTGAAAAAAGAACTCATAAATGAACTTAAATATATACTCACCTTGGAAGAGGTTTAGCAAGCTCCCATTTGTTTGAAATTTGTAGATGAGGAGCTTTTCATGGAGGGCATTGTTGTAGGAAACAAGAGGGAGAATGTTGGGGTGCCTCAAGCTCCCCACCTTCCTCATTGTGACCCCAAACTCCTCAAAAGAGACCTTCAATCTCCTCAGCCTCTTCACGGCGTAAACGGCGTCGTTCTTGTGCTTGAGGTGGACGACGTATAGGCTGCTGCAGAATCCATGGTTGCGCATGTCAGCCACGCCTTCTAGAAGCTCCTCCAATTTGAACCGCTCCTCCTCCTCCTCAACGAAGAACACCAGCTCCGACGGCGGCCGCTCCACCGCCTCTTCCACATCTTTGATCGGAGATTGGTCGTGGTCGTGTTCACTTGATTCGGGAGCGCATGATTTCAGGAAAAAGGCAACCATGAAAACGAAGGCTACTCCGAGAGTGAAAAGAGTCCATACTTCCCATGTTTTCAAACTAGGTTTATTGTCATGCTTTGACGTCTCTTCTTCTTCTTCCCCCTCTTTCTGTATCGAGTTCGAGTTCGAGTTCGGGCTTAGATAATTATGGGAGAAGTGGAGTCTCGTGAGCCCTTTTAGCTTGATGGTATAGTTAAGGTGTGCTAGGTTGCTTGTGGCTTGAATGAAATTGGCAATTAGAAAAATGGATGCTAACCACACTAGAAATGACCTCATAATTATCTTAATTAAGCTAGCTAGCAATCATGTGTTTTGTAATCAAGTTTATATAATTTGAGTATAATTGTGCATGATGATACTACATATATACACACACATATATGTATGTATATATATCTCGTTGTTTTCAATCTAACTTATGTTATCGCCCCATAAAACAAGCATATAAAATGGAATGAGACAAAAAGGTGAACAAAGCTGCCGCTTCCTCGAGCATCGATTTAAACCATCGAGTAAGTTTGGTGTAATAGAGTTAAGCTTGAATGTCCCCTTCTAAATTGTAACCACATATACTTGGTAGCATAGGTGGTTAATTTGCTCACTCAAAACATATATAAAGGTTACCAATACCTTTTCGGGCAGGTCAGATCCCTTGTGTCGATTCATGTTACATTTTCTTGTGTCATAATTTTTTTTTAATATAACTTAATTGGAGAATAAGAAGTTCTAAATAAAAATATAAAATTAAACTAAATTATAATAAATTAAAAAAGTAAAGTTTGGCATAGAGAATGTAACAGAGAATTATTATCACAAGCATCTGAAATTCCCTTGGGGCCACACTTAAGCCAAAGAGATGAACACAAATATTATATATATATATATATATATATAATGTGTGTGTGTGTGTAATTTTTTTATTTTATTTTATTGCAAGTGGGCCATAACCGGCCTTGGCCGGTGAATCGGATTATCGGGTTAGTTAAATGAAGTTGGGCTCAACTTGACTAGGCAAAGGGTGCTGGCTTACATGCCCAGCCCAACTTGACAACAAATTTCAGGGTAGAAATATAAAACCTTAATTCTTCTATTCTTATAATATATATATATGTGTGTGTATATATATATATATATATATATATATTTTTTTTTTTGGGGAAACTAAGCATGGTCAAAATCGAACAATCTACTAATAAAATATGGAAAGCTAGCTTGAGTATAGAACTAACTTAATTTGGAAAAGTTAAGAGATGGATGAGAGAAGCGCAACACGCTAAAGCAAACTTAATTACTTCAACAAAATGTAATAATTAATCGATTCCATGTTAAATAGGGGGTGTCTATGCTACCCTTGCGGGTAGTACCCAAGTGTCACAATACATTTATTGTGACACTTTTGTGATCTATTGTGTCACAATAGATCACAAAAGGTCTGATGTAACACATAAAAGTGTCACAATAAATGTATTGTGACACTTGGGTACTACCCGTAAGGATAGCACAGATCAAACCATTGGGTACTACCCACAAAGATAGTATAAACCAAACCTTTAAATACTATCATATTATTATCATCAATACATGTCATGTCACCGCGTGTATTTTTGATAGCGAAATATGAAACATTTATGAGGAAAGCTTCCTTCATAATTAATAGGGTACCTATCGTTTTAGTAGCCGTTGTAGAATGAATAGAAAATAGAAAAATCAAAACAAGAGTTGGAGTGAGATGGGCGACTTTTTCCTTTTTTCAACGGGGCCGAAAGGAGCAAACTGCCCTACCACGCCACCCCATTTTCTCTTTCCTTTTTCAACCTTCGTTAAATTGTCTTTTAACAGCCGCTCCCACCGCGTCATGTTTCCCTTTTCACGCCAACACAACACAATTTGCCCATTTCTTCCTCTCAAAGGTTCTCTCTCTCTCTCTCTCTCTCTCTCTCTCTCTCTCTCTCCACACAAAATTTATTTATTAGTATTAGTATCAAAATATGCGTTGGCTATCCAAAATGTACAATTCATTCAAATCATCAGGCACATTCAAACTCTCTATTTACATATACCCAACACCAGATAATCCTATTTTCCTGGCCTTGGGTGTCAATCAAAAACCAAACAATAAAACAACAAAGAACATCAAAATTGTCAAACCACAATCAAGGTGCCCTTTCCCAAATTCGACTATTAAAAAAAAATCACCATCCCTAAGAAAATTACATCAATCGCCTTTTCTACTCATCAGCATTTTCGTCGTCATCATCATAAATTCCATCAAAAAAGGGGTCCTTGAGGAGATCGGCTGCAGACGGCCTAGCCCTCGGCTGAGCTAGACACTTCTCGATGAATTCTAGTACCTCGGGGTCCTTCACCTTCTTCATGGCTTCAGGCCGGATCCCGGATATCACCTTCTTGTATATCTTGGCAATGTTTTCGCACTCGCTGTATGGTAGCTCTAGAGTCACCATCTCGAGCAAGCACATGCCGAATGAATATATATCTATCAGCTCCGTGTAGTCCTCGTCGTACAGTTCGGGTGCCATGAACTCCGGTGTCCCTATCATTGAATGTGCCAAGTGACTTCTCCCAACTGTAACTGCCAATCCGAAATCACCAATTTTAACCTATATATGAATCAATTACATGAAAATAATCAACACCATATCCCACTAGTTCAAACCAACTTCAAAAATCCAATCACTAGTCACATTGTATTCTAAGCCACCATGATCAGTAAAGCCTCAGACATTGCAAATTAGACATTAAAACTACCAAAACTACGAAAGAAACTGGATGACTACCTGGCCGATGTTGCCATTGATGAAGATATTACTGCAGTTGAGATCTCTGTGAATAATACAAGGCTCATGAGTATGCAAATAGTCCAAGCCCTTGAGTATCTGCCTCGACCAATTCTTCAAAGCTTTTGTTGAGACGTGCCTGTGCTTCTTCCTGTACTCCCTCAAATTCCCCGAAGTGCAAACCTCGGTGATGAAATTCAGGGTATTCCTCCTATCATCCCGCCACACTGAGTACAAGGAGATAATATTCTTGCTATCCAACTTCCCCAGCAACCCGACCTCGGAATTCAACCGGTTAATCATAGCTTCATCACCCTCGAAGTTGCGTAATTTAACTTGGTTCCACGCCACCTCTATGCCTTCTTCTTGATCAAACGCCCTGTACACTTTCTTGACGGCCCCTGACCCCAGAAGCTCACCGTACCGGCCATAACGGCCGGTCGGATCAACCTCCACGAATGCTTCCCTTTCTCTATCTTCCATATCATTTCCCATACTAGGCATCTGAAACCAATTACACAAATCCAAAAATTATATGGCGAAATCACTACTGTTATTTATTCATACCATATGGCGAAATCACTACTGTTAAACTTCAAACCACACATTATCAAATAGATTAATCTCATCCATTCAATCTGGCAAATCCATACAATACGGCGAAATCACTACTGTTAAATTTCAAATTACACATTATCATCAAACAGATTAATCTTATCCATTCATACTGTTAAAATTTTCAAATTCTACATATCAAACAGATGAATTCTCATCCATATCGCAAAATCACTACTATTAAATTTCAAATTAGAAACATCAAACAGATTAATTAATCTCATCCATGAAAATCAGTACTGTCAAATTTCACCGACACAAAAGTTGCTGTGCACGCAATCATTTCATCAAACGAACTATTTCTCCGCCCTAACAATTGAACAACGCGATAAATCTTTCCATCTCGATTCTCAACAAAAACAAACAAATACGCAATTCTCTTGTAAATTGCACAATTCTAACATCACGGTAGAAAAAGTAAGGCGCAGAATTTACCATACGCGATTTATCGGCGGAAATGGCAATAGAATTCCTCTCCGGCGAAGGAAGAAAAAGCCGCGCTGCTTGACCTCAACTGCTGAAACGAAGCTAAAGGCAAAAGTCAGAACCGCGGGGGCTGAGGTATATATAGGTATTTGGGGTTTTTTTTACCTTTACCCGGTCACGTGATTTTTTTTGGAAATTAAATAAAGAAAATTCAATTCATAGTTGACTCTACTCCTACTTGGACTAGAATTATACTAAAATTCAAACACTGGGGTTTTTTTTTATTTTATTTTTATTTTTATTTTTTTACTATTATTTTGTGAATATTATGTAATTTGCTAGATTTAGTCTCGACAAATAAAATTGGTGTTAGTATCCAATATATTATTTTTTGGATAATATTTTATGTGCTGTGGTCATCAAATATTATAGAATTAGAATATGAGATGCTACTTAATTATATATATATATATATATGTACACACACATACACATAAACACACACGCACATATATACACACACACGCGTGATAAGATCATAGTTAGTTAAATATGGATTGAGAATATTTATGTCTGGATATAAAAGTGTTTTTTGTTTGGTACAATATTTTTATTTATTTTTTGTGCAATTTGAGTTAAAACGGTTGTAGTCTTATAGAGAGATGAACAGAGTATGGATTACAGTCTAGTAGTATAAAATAATTATTTCAGCGTAAATATACTCCTTCCGTCCCAATTATACAGTCTATTTTCTAATCGCATGTAGATTAAAAATATTTATGAAAATAAGAGATTAAAGATAAACTTCCAATGATATCTTTATTTAATATTTATGATTTTCAAAATTTAAGTGATAAGTATTTTAATTTTTCAAGAATTAATAAGGGTATATTTGTACATTGTTGTGTAAATTAATGCTACTTTAAGTAATGAAACTGTATAATTGAGACGTTCAGAATAGTAATAAGGACTATATAATCGGGACGGAGGGAGTATAATTTATTATTTTATACATATACATATAATTTGTTTGGTTATGTATATATAATATAATATAATATAAATGACTAAAAACATTTAATTTGCCAATTTACATGTTTTTTTAAGTTTTAATAAATTTTATAATATTAGTTAATAGGAGTTATTTTGGTATAGTATTGCAAGTAGGATAAGTATCTAAAGATCTCAGTGTTAAAGATCAAATATTATGATCGTGTTATAAAAGGAAATATTATATTGGATAAGCTTAAAATACATAGACTTATTTTCTTAAAAAAAATTATTATAATACATATCTATGGATATTATCTGAGTATCACACACGTTTTATTTAATTGTGGGTAAGAATGATGAAATTTTCAACAGCGTGAAATCTTGAAATATTCGTATATATGGCGTTATCAAGTTATAAACTTTTTTCCTAAAAATCAAATAAATTTGTAAGCTTTTGCAACGTGCAATATATTTTTCTTATTAAAAAAAATTAAATGTCAACTAAGTTAGAATTACGGATTAATCCCAGAATTAATCCCAATTTTTTAAATATTATTAGGTATATAATATAATGTATATGTATTGTATAGATTATTTAATGAATTTACTTTTGGCCCCTCCAAATTCAATTAGTGAGGTAGCGTTGGTTGAGCCAAAGCCCAAGTTGAAAATAAATAGATTGAGTCTACATTTATCATTTATGAGAATTAATTGGATAAAGAAAATTGTTTCTTTTATTTAATGTACGGTTGATGATTTTTTAGCTAACTCGTTATTAATGTATGTTGAGAAGTAAATTATTGAAAATTTTGGTGCTGAATATACTTTAATGGTATGAAGAAGCTACATGAACAACTTAAAATGCATAAATATGATAAAGTAAGTTAACATGATTCTTTATATTGCTTTAACTATTTAATAGTATTTTTTAATTTATTGGTTATTTTATGGTAAACGTGTGATATGAGATAATAATAATATTAATATGTTATCTTTTATTTTGCAAAATTGATTATACTAGAACAATAATTTCTATGTATCAGAGACTTTGATAATTAGTCGATCTTTATTATAGGCAATTTATCTTCATATGTATTTGTGTCTTTTCTTGAATACTTCTAAGTAAAATATGCATGTATTGTGAGACAACATACACACACACACATTCATTTTTTTATAATTTGGGGCTCCGTCCTTACTTGCTGCCTCGACTAAACCCGTACAATGTCCTAGTTCTATTGTGGAGGTTGAGCTAATCTCGTGCTTCGTGAGGTTGGATTGTGCCTGCAGAGACGTTTAGCTCTTTTTGTAGTGTATTCGAATTCATTGTTGGCAATTCGGTTGTTTGCGTATGAAGATGAGTATAGTAAGGCGGAGCTTCCACCGTTGAATAGGATAGTTAAACGGACTTTGTTAGTGATTTTAGACGTATGCTTAGAGAAGTTAACATTTGTTGCCCAAATTCTGACGATGGAATAAGATCTTTTACACTTGTTGAGGGAGCTTGTATAACTAACGGATTTTTTTCTTTAAAAATACACTATTTAAACTCGTATTATTGCATGAACATGAATACTCGTGAAATATTAGCATCATTGCAACAATATAATTTTTACATGAAAATATGCAAACGTTCAAAATTAAATCATAATTATTAAAAGGTTCAATTAATTTTGTTAACTCCTCAAACGGCTGAATTAAATTATAATTAGCCTATATTATTATTATTATTATTATTATTATTATTATTATTATTATTATTATTATTATAAAATAGAAAGCAACGCTCATTGTGTGTAGCAGCTGCAGAATCATCGTTCTTCTCCATCCTATTCCTATTCCTATTCCACAGTTGGTCGATTAATCTCATTCAGAAATATGGTGTATTTGTGCTGATTGATTATCAAATCCCGTGCTCTACGATTCCGGTTTCAATCAATATCCATAATTCGAAAAAACTATGGCGTTCACGACTGTAAAATCAATCGAACAGGCGCTCAGCCTCGTCGACGAGAAGAAGCAGCGCTTGAAAAAAGCCTTCGAAGAATTGGAACCGCGCTCCTCTTCTCTCTCCTCCTTCAATTTCACATGGACTGATCTCGATTCCTATTTCTCCGGCGCTCAATCCGATCTCCGCGACAAATTCTCCGCCCTCCAAGCCCTAGAATCCTCCCAGACCCGCAAACCCAAGCCCGAAAAGCGAAAAGACCCGTTATTGTCGGAGCCGGTGCCCACCCGACCCGAGCTGAAGTCCCTGTGCGCGAAAATGGATGCGTTGGGGCTGCGTAGATACGTAATTGAACGTCCCAAGGAAAGGGCTGCAATTAGGGTTGAGTTAGCCGACGCGTTCAAGCACGCGCCGGACGCGGGCTCGATGGTTCTGGATGCGCTGGTGGGATTTTGGGATGGGAAGTTGGGGTCGGGGTCTAGGCTGAGGACGGCTTGCGTGGTGTTGTTGGAGGAGTTGATGAGGGCGGAGGTGGAGATTGGGGCGGAGGCTAGGGATCGGGCGAAGGCTGTGGCGGCAGAGTGGAAGGCGAAGATGGCGGGATTGAATGGTGGTGAAGGGGATGAGGAAGGGAAAGAGGAGGACTGGGGTTTGGAGAGGTTGGGTTATTTGCAGCTCTTGGCTTCTTACAAGCTGTTGAGTGATGTTGGGTTTGAATTCGATGCCAATGAGCTTGTTGATTATGTTGTTTTGAGCGCTCGGTATCGACAAACTGTTGACTTATGTCGAGTTCTCTGTCTGGAGACTAAAATTCCTGGTAAATATGACTAATATGTTTAGTTGTTCTTTTGCATGTTTATGTTAATGTACATTATATCCTTGCTGTTATTCATTGCATTTTGCGTATTGGGCATTTTGTGATGAGATTTGGTTGGTTGTATTTGTTTGGAAGTATGTATTCTTGTGGATGCATAATAATATCTTAAGAATGTGTCCATTTCATGTTTTGCTGCAATCGTTTAGAGATATTTGCACACATGATCCTCATTTATCTATGTCTAACCTCTTTAAGTAGAGATGGAGTTTTTTTACGTGATCTAATGATCCATGATTATCTCATCTGTTGTAATGGTGTAAATCTAACTGGAATGGACCATTAAATGGAATGTTATGAAATTTAAGGAATCAGACAATGGTAAACTTGAGACTGATTTTAGAGGCAAGTGAAGATTCAGTATAGTTACTGAAAGTTTTAGGGAGAGAAAATTAGTTCCTAATCGATTAGGACTGAGACAAGTGACTTTGAATCGAGTTTTCTAGAGACCTCTACATGAACACTAAATATCCCATCAAAAATTACTTGATCTCACTAAATTATTCTAATTCTTTCGTCAGATCAGATCATCCATTATTCTAGAGCTTTTTGCTAAGCATATAAGAGGCTGATAGGTATGTGCACTAAGTTAACAAAAATAAAAGCTCGTGAAAATGGAATGACCTGACATGACATCCATTTCCACCTATGCTTGATTTCAAAAAAATAATTACAAATGATATTAATTTGTACCGGACTAAATTACCCTTCATCAATATACATGTATGCATAGTAGTCAAAACCCTAATAAAAACTCTAAAAAAAGCCCTAAAAAATAAGATTTTGGAGAACAATTTCATGAAGAATATTTATACACCCAACCAATCAGTGGATTAAGCATCTATATAGGTGGAGGTATTAAAGACAAACATAATATTGATACGATACATAAAAATGATATTCTAGTCAAACATATTATTAAATCTTCTCCAACCAAGCCTAGCAAACAATCCACTAGTGTATTATTCTTATGGAACATGGTCCAGGGCACAAGAAAAAATATAAGATGATAAACATGATCTTTAGTTTATGCTCACAAATTGAGCCTTCATCAATTCATTGTATGAGTTGAGGTTTGAGCTACTTATGATACCTATGCGTATAGAGAAGTCCCATTATGTGTTTTTGATCTGTTAAAGCCTAAACAGTTAATTTTTTTTATGCTCTTTCATTTTTGTGTACATCTAATTCAAATTTTGATGGGAGCGACAAATTTATGGTCTCCAACAGATGTTGTACAGAGGCTTGTCAGTAAGGGCAAACAACTTTTAGCTCTCAAATTCGTTTTCGAGTTTGAGCTAACTGATGAGTTCCCTCCAGTGCCCTTACTGAATGCCTATGTGATGGATTCAAAGAAATCTTCCCAGAAAGTGCAAAAGAGTGGAAAGAGTTCTCGCCAGTCATTGGTAATACTTTCACTTTTCTCTTCATTCTCCTTGTATTGTGAGGGTGTCCTTCCTACCATTGGTGTCTTTCAAAGTTGGTTAGGTTGTAATCACAAAGTTTTTGTATTTATGGTAAATCTGAAGAAGTTTTTGTAATTTGTGTAGTCTATCATTGGAAATATAGGATGGTGTATGATACACACTGTAAAGGCACATTAAATTAAGAGCAAATTCTGTAATTGGTCAATGCAGAGATACTTGTAATAGCTGTTTTCCTTCAAAGGTGTTAACCCACTTTTAAATTGGAGTCTCCTCCGTTTCTTGAACCCGTTCTTATATTTTATTGAAGCTTTCCAATTTAATAAGGTGCCTTAATTCCAAGACCAAGTTCTTTAACTTCTGGACTTCTTATATCTATGATTCTACAAGAGATTCATGCTACAATAATGCACTAGTTAAAAAAATATAACTAGCTAGTGGCTAGTCAATTTCTAAAAGACTAAAAATCTCTGTAGATAGCGCATTCACTAAGTTCTTGAATTCTGATGTCTATGATTCTACAAGAATCATTGCTAAAGAAAATTAGTCAACATTGGGTAGAAGGGTTATTAGCTCATGAAAATATCTTATTTGCTAGATATTGTTACTGTTGTGATTGTAAGAGGTCTGGGCTGCAGTATATATGCAATGGGGAAGACTGACTTTGATATGTTCCTCTGTAGAATGATGCCGCAATGAAAGAAATTAGTGCATTGAAGTCGGTGATTAAGTGTGTCGAGGATCATGGTCTGGAAGCTCAGTACCCAAAAGATGAAATGTTGATGCGTATCGAGAAGTTGGAAAAAGAGAAGGCTGACAGGAAAAGACCTCCTGTAGTTCCTGTACTGAAATCTCAGCAGCTACAAAAGCAACCGAAGCATAATGGGAGTAAGCGAATTAAGGCAGCTGGTGCTCCATCAGCATTTAAAAGGAAACTTCATGGGAATCCAGTTGTTCGCCCATTACACCCATCTCCTGTGATGAGGGCAGGTTTGTTGCCAGATCATGCTGCTCCATACCTTGGTTCACCTTCTGGAGGGTATGGCATGGCAGGATCTCTTGTGGCTGCTGCCCCATATATGGGCTCAACTGCAAACTTGTATGGGTTGTCGGGAGCCTCTATGGGCTTCTCCGGGAACCTAAATCCATCAACTTCCAATACCTATACTTCAGAAACACATGCACAGCCTGGTTATTATAATAGGGCCATTGGTTATGGTGGATACGATGTGTCATCTCAATACCCACCAGTGTACTATCCACAGTGATCTGTGGATCCTCAAATTTTGGGTGGTCTTGACGCATGTCTCTGAACAGAATGCTGTTATTTGAAGGCATTTTGTGCCTTCTTTATGACCTAGGTTTTGGCATGACGACCAAAGCTGGGTTTTCCTGTAGTTGTTGATGACCAAGGAATTCTTGATATATTATCTGGATTCTGGGCCAACATCCATGGTCCAGATGTTTTTGATTAATATGACTTGTATCATGTTGATCATTCATTTTTAGCTGATCCCATGACCAAATGGGAGCTCCAATGTTCCTCACGGGACATTGCATCATCCCGATGTTAGTTTAGCCCTCATGCAGTTTATTCATTTTGCATAACCATTTTATGCCGTAGAAACCGGAAAGTAGTCACTTTCCAGGTTTCTTCAGGCTTAAATTTTCAACTCCTTAGCTATTTAATATACAGTCTCCTGCAGATCGTTTATGTTCTTAGTCCCTCCCATTGGAGAAATGTGCTCTGTTTTTATATCTTTATTTGAATCGCATAGTGGATTGATGATGGGTTGTCACATACTTTATCACCACTTTCTTTGTTTTACAATCTTGAGTTTCCTAGGATGGAAATTCCTCGGCCTTTATGGGGAATATTGCAGATCTTTTCATGGAGTTCTAGTAGACACATGCTATATATGAATCAGATGCATCTCTTTTAAAATTCTTGTAACAGTATTCCCACGATGACTCCATTACACTCGATACCCGCCTGGTAAGTACTACAGCTGTGCAATCGCATTTTCCCGAAGATTCGGGTCATCATGGCAACACCATAGTACGAAGGTAAACTTGTTGACTATCAGACTAGCATCTTCTGGTTTTAGTTTTTTGCTGAGCTATATAACCAGTATTTCTTGGCTTTTTCTTCCCATGTCCCCTGGAAGACGACTGGCTGTGTGGCACCGTGGTCTCGTGAGACCAACACGAAGAAAGAAAGCCTCCGTCCACGACTCGGACCTCGTGTTTATGTTGAGCTGTAAATTATGAGGAAACGTGAATTACAATGTGGAGGAGAAGGAGAAATGAAGGGGGTGAGATTGAATAATTTGAAAGCAGAGTCGCAATCTGTGGAGGAATTAATGTGGTTGGTAATTCTTAACTCGGACACCAACTGTCAAATGTTGTATGATTGCGGGTGGATGTTTGTGGTCCTAGCATTTTATCATTACCAATCACTCCTCTTTCGACTCTAAATCTCTCTCTTGCATTGCCTTTTCCCCAACCTACTTCCCCAACATTTGTCCTTTTTACATATTTGTCCCGATGTTTCGAAAGTAATACATCAGTACCCAATTTATGCACGATTACACTAACGTAATTGTTCGAACGAACTACTAGAAACAACACTGTTTTTCATTAGGTGGGAGATCTGTTTTCCACGTAATTTTATTAAATCGAACAAAAACCCTCCTAATATTTTTAACTGTCCATTTCATTATTTCGTTCGTCGAGAAATTACGCTGCTATTAAAAGTGTTAATTATGCATAACGCTGCGTACTGATGCGTTATTTTTCAAAACTCGGGGCTGAAAGTATAAAAATTGACAAATGTTGGACACTGATGTGTAATTAACTCATTTTAAATATGTTATTGGATTGTGTGTGAGTTCGAATTCAGACCTTAACGGATTTTGATTCCTTAAATGACCTCCGTACTGATACAAAATTTTATGTTGATATTTTGAATTGGAGTTTGTTTTCTTAAATATAGTAAATAAATAAGCAAGTGCCTTTATCATTCAATAAGATTTCAAAATCATTCAACCCCACTCCTGTGTAGTAGTTTACAATAAGTTAACACCTAGTGGTATTGGTGGTGGGATTCGAACTCGAGACCTTTAGACTCACATCTAGTGGTGTTGGTGGTGGAATTTGAACTGGAGATCAAATAACTCTTTTAATTTGACATGGATGTGTTCCCGTTTAATTCAAACTAATTATTTAGTGAAATAAAAACAAAGGGAAAGTACTGTGTATAAACTATAATATAAATAAAAATAAAATAAAAGTGACGGCTAGAATCATTTACACGACCCGTATCTATTGACAAGATTTTACTCCTCTTTTGGCAGACATGAGTTACAAGACAACAAAAAATAAGCTTTTTTTTTTTTTTCAAAATATCCCATTTCACAGTCTGTAAAATAAAACAAAATAAAATAATTCAGCGTAACACCAAAAATATTTTTGATTTTTCATTGTTCACCATCAGAAATTGATAAATTCTACCGTATCAATCATGTTGTACAAATATTCATATGTCGGGATTTTTGCAATCACATGATATTGCTACACGCGTTATAGAATTTCCCGTTATTTTATGAGAACGGGGTTAAATGGAAAATAAAACTGGATAAGAAGGGAAGTAGCCAATTACAACACAGATCCGAATCCAATAAAGTCAACAACACAAAACTCGAACGGTCCTTTCTCCCCCCTGAGCCCCTGACAATACGCGAAATTACAATCATGCCCCTCCCCCCTCTTTCCCCATCATCGCAGTTTCTGAAATAATACACCCTCCTTTTTTACTCTCTCCCTCTCTCTCTCATTAATTTCCCCATTTTCTTCTTCAATGGTATGGAAGACCACCACTCTCACTCACTGCCTCACTCTTCCCACCCCTCCGATAATGCTACGCCTCACGTGACTTCAGCTCAGGATCACGTGGCCGATGCCGGCGGATCCACCAACGGAGCAAGGTACCGCCTCATGTCTCCGGCGAAGCTCCCGATCTCTAGGTCTACTTGCATTACTATCCCTCCCGGTCTCAGTCCGACGTCGTTTCTCGAGTCTCCCGTTCTTCTCTCTAACATCAAGGTCGCCTTACCCTTTTTCTTCTTAAGATTAGATAGCTGCTGCTTTTTTTTTTTTTTTAATCTCTTTTCTCATTTAACCCTTGCTCTTTTCACTTCTCTAGTGATTGAGTTAATTTATGCACTGGTTTAGCTGGAAGGATTCAGATTCGGATCCGATGCCGAGTTTAGTGTTGTTTCAAATGCGGAATAAAATTGAAATTCAATTCAACCTCTTTTGGTAAATTAGGTTATTATTAACCGCTCCTGTGAAAAGTACCCAGCTCCGACGTTCCTGGTCGCGTGAAATGTGTGTGTGTGTGTGAGTGTGTTTGGTCTCGGTTAGCAAACACGGTGCTGTGCTGACGCAAGGAGTGTGATTTTTTTTGTGGAATTTCTCGGAGCTCATTGGAATTAACGGGTGGATTTCATTGCTGATTTGACGTGGGTTCGTTTGCATCATCATGGTGTCGTTGAATAATTTGTCTTTCCCCCATTTAGTGCTAATTTGAGAATATTAAACGTGGAGTGAATAATATGTGTGTCCCGTTGTTGTGTGTGTTTTGGGACCCATGGATTCTGATGCTCGCATTAGAGTGGTATTATATTGGTTTCTAGATGGAATTATCTTTGGCAACTTTAAACCTTTTGTGGAGACTTGGCAATATGAATCTTTTGAGCTAATGGAGCCTGAAATCGGAAAGACATGGGAATAAAGAGGAATAACCACTCACAATGAAGAATATGAAACCATTCGTTTCATTAGAATCATAACTGTTCACATTCTGTACTATCGAGAGAAGAAGATATTTGAGATAAGTAGCAGCATCTTAAGAAAGAAAGCTTGCCAATGATCAAAGGAGTGATTAGGTTTTTAGAGAGAGAAGTTATAAGTTGCTGTGTTGTTTGTTCACAAATTGAATCTTCCTGTGCTTAGTGGCATTTGACATTTTTCTCGTGTGTTGGTCCCTGGAGAATATATGGTACATTACAATGCGTGAGCTTCTTGAATGTAGCATTGAATTTTACCAATATTGTCGTCTGAATGCATTTGACATTGCCATTTGAAGTGCACATAAATGTTTTACTTTGCAATTGGAACTTTGAGTTTAATTACTTTTGAGGCGTCGTGCATCAAATTTGTTTTGACTTCTGTGAAGAATGAAAGGAGATCTGATATAGCTAGTGCTAGGTAGGAAAATCTTATTTACTTGAATTGTTACTTTTACAGGCTGAGCCTTCTCCGACCACAGGTTCCTTTTTCAAGCCTCAGTTGATGCAAGTATCTGGTGGAAATGCGGCAGTTCCATTAGAGAGAGGTTTCACCTGTGGTAACACTGTTGATGAAAGATCATCCAGTGGTTTTGAGTTTAGGTTTCATACTGGAGTTAGTTCCACATCAGGATTATCTTCTGCAGGGATGTCGGTAATGTCCTAAAACTTTCCTTTTGGTCCTAAGATCATTTTCATTTTTTGTATAGTTTCCAAAAATAAGTATGTGGGCTCAATCAATAGAATGGGTTGCTAGATGATTTTTAAATTATGCTTCATAAGATCCTCCTTGAGATGGTTTTTAAATTATTTTTATAGTGTAAGCTGCATTCCTAACTTCATGGTCTTCAATCAAGTCATTATTGAACTTATGATTGGCATAATTTGTCTTCAAATGACAAGATGGTGGAATTTTGGGTAGGTTTATGAACTTTAGGTCTTTGGTTTTCCATATTTTGGTGGTCTATTGGAAATTGTTTGATGCCTTATATAAGAGATGAGTATTTTTATGTGCCTTGATAATTGTTTTGGTGACAAAAGGTTACATATTTGGAGTGAAGATCTATTTATTAGGATTAGTAAATTCTAATCTGGCCTAATTAAGTCAGCGTCTTCATCTCCAACTTTAATGGGTGCAAATGTCAAACTATTGTTTCATGTGAATATTAGGAAAAAATATCTGGTCTAATATCTTTTTTCGTTTTTTTTTTGGAAAAGATTCCTCTACGAATGAATCGAAACGGACTAGTTACTCATCAAGATCAGCGATATTCACAATCTGCTGCACCCTCTTCTCTAGCATCACAATCTCCTGCAGTAGCTCGACAGGATTCATCTGCCTATGATAATATTGATGAATTAAATCTAGGAGGACAGTCCAACACAGGTACTCAAGCATCAGTTTCTGAGCATAAAGAAAACAGCTCATCAGTCTCAGCTGAAAGAACATCAGAAGATGGGTATAACTGGAGAAAATATGGGCAGAAACTGGTAAAAGGAAGTGAGTTTCCACGAAGTTACTACAAATGTACATATCCTAACTGCGAGGTGAAAAAGATATTTGAACGATCTCCAAGTGGACAGATTACGGAAATTGTGTACAAGGGTTCACATGATCATCCCAAACCTCAAAGTGCACGTCGGCACAATCCTGGGGCTCTTTTGTCCATTCAAGAGGATAAATTGGACAAGGGGTTATCATTGTCTGGTCAAGAGGGTAATTGGCCTGACTTTCTTGTTTTTTTTTTTTGTTTGAACATTTAGATACACTATCATGAGAAACCTATATACCATTATCCAAGCTATAGGCTCGTAGATATACTCAAACATAAGCACGGTAGATGTTCAACAATCCAAATTTGACTCCGATCATTGATAGCTCAAATGGACGTAGATAAGGTTTATACAATCCATTTATATCGATTGATGTGATTTAAATAATTGCATTAAGTTCCAAATGATAAGAGTGACGTATTGGAGTTTCCTATGAAGTTTCCCAAAGATCCTTTTAGCTTTTCTGAGCTGAATTTTGGTTGTAAAAAGTAAAAATGAATTTAATGTGGTAAATATTCTTTTTATTATTAAGGTCTTAAAAAGTGAAGGATTTCTTGAGGCTTTATAAAGTCCCCCAAAGATAAATACTTCCTCCTGTTTGTTTTTGTTTTTTTTTTTGAACAAAGCGCCGTCTCTCTCTCTCTCTCTCGCTTTATATATTATGTGTATATATATATTATTTAAACATATCTCACTGTGTTGCAAATTATCCTTTCTGCTCTCCATTGTTTGTGGTTATGTCAAAATGTCTGGCTATTTATATGTGTCAATCTTTTGGTAAGTTGTTCCTAGAAAGAAGAATTCAAATAAACAAAGATATGCTTCACCCTTTACATTTTATGCTCATGTGTTCCTTCTCAACTTACCATCATGGTGAATATGTAGATCATTAATCACATATGATCGCGTGTTCAGCTAAAGTTAGTTATTCCATATGATCACATTTGAAAGTATATATGTCTAGCTTTTATGAAATTTGATTTACTGTTTTGTTGAAGATAAGACGAACACCAATAATATGGAGCAAAGTGGCTCTCCCATGTTGTCACCTCTGCAAGCAAATGAGGAGGGAATGGATGGTACAGGTCCACAGTTTCAGGGCATCAATGATGATGTTGAAGATGACGATCCTTACTTGAAACGGAGGTATGTACTTTTATAACATTTCTAATATATTTTTATTATTATCTTATGGTGTATATTGGTGAACAATCTGAGCAGGAAGATGGAGGATGGTATTGATGTTACACCTGTTGTTAAACCCATTCGTGAACCACGAGTTGTTGTTCAAACTGTGAGTGAGGTTGATATACTGGATGATGGATACCGCTGGCGCAAGTATGGCCAGAAAGTGGTCCGAGGCAATCCAAATCCTAGGTAAGTAGAAAATTGATGCTTCTTCTAGATTGGTTAATATGCACTATCCTGATGAAAGATAAAAACTGATGCATGGAACGTTAACTTTGAATGGTCAGTATGAAAATAAAAACTGCAAGAGTAAAAACACAAAAAAGAAGAAAGAAAAACAATGAGTTGCATGCCTAAACATTTTATTATGGTTGATTAATGTTGGGTTGTGGGGGCTGCTGATAGAAACCGGAAACACGTTATGTCCAACTTATGGTGATATGGCAGCGACTAGAAATGTGCTAATTTGCTTATTCTACAGATAACTTACAGACGAACATGTGACAATTCGATTATATAGTTGGTGGTTGCATATCATCTAATCAAGTACCATTCAGTAGAAATTATCAGTATATTGAATATTGAGCTGGTGCTTAATTTTTTGTAACATGATTCATCCAATGTTTTCAAAGCACCAAGCTGTTAGTGTTTATACTCTGTAAGAGCACACCGTTTTCACCATTTTTTTCTTCATGGATTCCTCAGAGACACGTGTTTTAGAGACTAGAGTGAAGCTTTCTTGTTTATGAATGATAACATGATATCATTAAAAGAAACAGTTTCCCATCGCCCAGCTATTATATTAGTAATCCGTCCATTCAATAAAAGGCTTTGATTGAATTTGGTACATTTTGAAACAGTGAAATCTGCTAAGTATTTCTTGTCCTCTGTTATCTTTAGATTTGTGCATTTGGTTACGATTGATCAGAATTTGGACAACCCCTCTTTCATGTGAAATTATTTGGGAGTTAATAACTATTCTGGGGAATGTTCTAATTTCCTGTTAAATGAAACCATGCATTTAATAGCTCTTTGACCCTAAAATCCATCCCTCCCACCAATAAGAATCTTATTTGTTATTTATAGTCTTAATTTTACCAGTTTATTTAAAAAATGTGTGTTATAAATGTATATAGGATAAATATACATTTATATCCCAAACTATAACTATTTTTTTCCAAAAATGAACCATACTAAGGATAATTACAATAGAATACCTGAATTATCAGTTTGTTATTTTACACTTAAAAAAAGTTATTTTAATCCAACACTGGCCCATATTTCCGGTGATGAGGTTCACCGTTCACGAAAACATTATGTTGGAAATACAAAAATAATCATACAGCAAATCTTTCGATACATCAATATCTTCCTCCTCATACATCATATCTTTTTTAAGTTGACATACAGGCAAATCTTTTGATATTCTGTTCCTTGATCTTGATGGCAAAATTTATGTTCACCACTTACATAATATACCTAGCCAGTTCTCTAGGCTGCAGTTTACTAATTTTCTCTCCCTTTCAATGTGCAAAACATAGTTCCCAAAATGTGATCTGTTATAATGTAATAGACATATTCCTTACAATATAAAGCTCTTAAAAATCTGTATTTCCTCCTTTGGTGTAATCTAAATCTTATTCTGGTTCTCTTCTGTCTGGGTGCTTGTTTTGTGATCCATCCATCCAGGAGTTACTACAAGTGCACGAATGCTGGATGCCCGGTGAGGAAGCACGTGGAGAGGGCGTCTCATGACCCGAAAGCAGTTATAACAACGTACGAGGGGAAGCACAACCACGATGTCCCTACTGCGAGGAACAACAGCCATGAATTCGCTGGAAGCACAGCAGCAACTAAGATGATGATGCGGGGGGCACAAGAGAGGAGCAGCAGCAGCAGCAGCTCGATGACGATTAGCCTAGACCTGGGCGTTGGAATCGGGCGAGCAGGCGAGAACAGTAGAAGTGATGAAGGTGTGGATGGGAATGCAGGTGCACGAAGCCAAATCGGGTCGAATCAAATCCCAGTGTGCTATGATATTGTAAACGGAGGGTTGAATCTGTATGGAAATAGAGAAACTCGTGATTTTCAGACGCCACCCATAAATGCCTCTAACCAATGTCCCCAAAACCTTGGAAGAATACTTATGGGGCCTTAAAATTGTTGCTGAATAATGAATATATATTATCCAAAATAATTCTTATTTTTCCAGCTTTTATTTAGTAAATCCAACTGATTTCAAGTTCCTCTCTCTTTCCTCTCTCTGTATTAATATTACGTGTATCTTTTTCTGTCAGATTGTGGCATTTCTTTCGAGAGTAGTGATGTTAAGGGTAGCAAGCAGAAAATTGGCAGTTTATTTATTCAGGTTAATTGCCGAAAAAATTCACCACTCTGGATGATTTGCTATTAAGACACTACTTTTAAAATATTGTAATAATTACTCTCGACACTTACAACTTTTTTTCGGCAAATGAAATTATGACGTTGAAATAATTTTTCCACATAAGTAGATTAATTTGGTTTAGGAGTGTTGAAAATGAGGATTTTTATCGTACAACGCTAGATTGAATAATTTTTCTATCCTCGAAATTTTGTAAAAGTGTTTATTTTCTACAAATTAAAAGATTGAGCTATTATTGCAACATTTCAAAAATTATGTTTATTTTATTTAGTTATTCCACACGCACCTTTTAACAGTTTTCCTTTGGATGAAAGTGGAGATAAATTACAACTTTCTAGATTCGTAAAAATTTCTAAAAATTAAATATTTTTTGTCAATAATCTTGACTTGGATCATTTTTTTAATTTTTTTTAAAAGGGCCAAATTAAAATATCTTCTATGTGGTAGCTTTTCGCAAGAGTTATTTATTGATTGCGAAATATTTGTTTCCATCCCACATGTTTGGCAATCATTGATTGCGCATTAAATGTGGGAATAAATGCTTGACTTTTGGAAACAACTGTTACGGTAAATGGAAATATATAAAACTAGTCCCTCAAATTTTAAAAAATTTAATTTAGTCACTAATTTTTAAATATATATTTTTAGTCAGAATTACTATATTGTCCCTATTCAGCGCTGGCATGGGTATTTTTGTTCAAAATGGCTAAAATAAATATGTTTAAAACTTATTGGCTAAAATGAATATGTTTTAAAGTTTAAACGGCTAAAATAAGTTTTGCCTCTTACGGTAACTACTAGAGATGGCTTGAGGTAAAAAAATTTAAATAAAAAATGCATAAAAATAAAAAGATAGAACAACTAGAAGAATCGGAAGATTTGGAATGGAAAATTCTATATTAACCACTAATACATGACGATAATATTTTATTAACTCTCTAACACAATTTTAATATTTTTTAAATCATGTATTAGTGGGGGTAGAATTTCCCATTTGGAAGATTACGAAATATAATTCCGCAATATTTTCAAATTATATTTTATACGTAATTCATACGAGTCATATAAAAAATGTGTTACAACGATATTTCTTTTGATTACCAATTTTAGTCTTGGATTACTTGATCAAGAAAGTGTTTGATGTCACTTTGATTCATCTTCTTACATTTTCAACGTTACATACTAAAAAAAACTTCACCAATATAGGCTTCTGTTGTCTAACATCTAATTTATTCATGAAAATGTAACAAAATCTATTTTTTTTTTCTTTTTTTTCTTGAAGAATTTTAAGCACGTGTGGCTGGAAGTCAGCCGCATGAGTCCCAATCGTTCAGTAAAACATTGTAAGGTACAAATTTTTTTCAACAATTTTATTCAGATAAAAACAGTTGAAAACATGGGAAATTAACTACTCATATAGATAACAGATCTATGCATACTAACATGCAAACTCCCTATCCCTAATCACTAGAGAGAGAAGGGAAAGACATTCTAGCTCAATCTTCAAAACCCACTATCAATTCTTGAAAAAAAAGTAAAAATATGTATTTCATATGCATTTCTTTAAAGGGAAACATGAGCTGTGGTGGTAGCAAGAAAACAGACGTAGCTAGGCCGCCGGAGAAGATAGTGAGGCTTCACAATAAAGAGGAAACTCCCTTAATGAATCATTGCCTCACAAACAGATTTCAAGGTATATCATACATATTATTAATATACATATATATATATATGTGTGTGTGTGTGTGTGTGTATGATGCTTGAATAATTTGAATATTACTACTAGTAGAGCTGGGAATGGGGGAGCCCTCAAGAAACGTGATCGAGATGATAATCCGAGCAAGCTCAGCAAACACGAAGAGGAGGAGGAGGAGTTCGAGTTGCAGCAAGATAAAGAGAGTGCTGAAAGTGAACAATCCGGTGGACATTGTGGCCAGGTTCGAGAGCTACAGAGAGAGGGTGATGATGATTTCATCCCACCCGAGGGGCGTGGTGGACGGGAACGAGCTGCTGCAGTTCTACGGGACAACGATGAGGTGCAGCAGCAGCAGAAGCAGAATGAGGGTGCTGTGTGGAGACCCCGGGTGCCGGGTGTGCAGGATAATCGAGACGGGGTTCGACACCTGGTACAACAAGGTGCATGGGATTCGGGTGAGCAGCAAGAGCCAGAGCATGAGTGAAGAGGAGGAGGAGGGTGTGAGCAGTGGGAACAGAGCTGTGATAATATGTCGAACCATTGCAGGTGCAGGTGGGGTTGCAGGTGTTGGAGATGACATTAACATGATTAATGTGAGGAATCCAACTGCGCTTCTCCCCTGCTTTGTTGTAGTCTTCCACTGATCGAAGAAGAGATAATTGCCATTTCATTTCAAATTTTGTTTCAGACAAGCTTACAAACTGACAGTTAACAAACATAAAACATGAGATTTTGTTTCATGCTTCTCTCTATTCATATCATCATCAACATCATCCTCATCTAGCCGGTGAAGAATCTTCTCCATGATTGCCATGGCAAAAACCCACCTGCACCCAATATATCCATGCTATTACTATATGATTTAGATAGAGAGGGAGAGAGAGAGAGAGAGAGAGAGTAGATATATACCGCAACGAGGGCATCGAAAGTAATACTTGTTGTCCCTCAAAACAAGGCCAGAGCCTCTACACACCTTACAATTCTTCTGCTCCACCTGCAATTATACACACACACACACACACACACACATATATATATAAGTGGGAGGAAAGCATAAACATAATTAATGAAGGAAGTACGTACAATTCTCTTGCTAAACTCAATCCCAGCCACCACAAATGGAGCAACACCAGCTGCAAGAATATTATTCATTATGTATATATATTTATTTGATTGAAGTTCAACTACAAATGCAAGTTCAAGAATCACACACCCAGAGCTCCGGCGACAATCTGCCAGGTCACCTCCGCCTGAGCCGGGTCCGACGAAGCGATGGCGGAGATGATGCCATCGTTCACAGCTCTTGTTCTTGCTCTTGCTCTTGCTCTTGAATTTGACTCTGCTACAACATTGATGGCAGGTTTAATGTTTTTATGATCTGCGATCAATCTTGGGGTGCTCACGCTCACGTGAAGAGAGGACAACATCGGAGCACCATACATCTCTGCGGCGGCGGTGGTGGTGGCGGCGGAGGAGGAATCCAGAACTCTTCCGCCTATAGAGTGGAATTTCAGAGCCATAGAAATGGGCGACGTTCATATTAATCCACGTCGACTTTCTTAGACTTGGATTATTTTGGAATTGAGTGATAATATTATGAAATGGGCCTTTCAATTTCTCTCTTTCAAAATGGGAAAATTAAATAAAATGAAATTGTGATTTCAAATCTTGATAAGTACTATCGATGACTCACACGTCTGCAACTTTAGGAACCATCTTATCGGGAGCTGAATACCCAACTTTTTATCGAACCTTGGTCTCTCACATTTACGAGGATGAGAAATACCGACTAAGAGGAGTCTCCTATAAGGGAGGAATCGAACCCTAATATTAACGGGGAGTTGGATACCCAACTTTTTATCGAACCTTGGTCTCTCACACTTACGAGGATGAGGAATACCGACTAAGAGGATAGTCTCCTATAAGGACGAATCGAACCCTAATATCACCCGTCTCCGAATTTCAAACAAAATTTTGGTCGACTCAAATACAAATAATATTTACCTCAATCAATGTATGCCGATTGTATGTAGAGTATTATATGAGATAAAGAAGTGCATTTTCTCTCGTACTCTAAATAAGCTTTTAGTGACTAGCAACATAAGACGCCATCTTGGAACATTACTAATAAATAATGTTGTAAACAATAAAGCCGCTCGCGAGCTATTCGGAGCTCAGCTCAAAAAATGCTTGTTCATTTTCCAATCGAGCCGAGTTCGATAAAATTATCGACCCAAGTTCAAACATAGTAGCATTCAGCTCAGCCAGCTCACGAACATATTCGAGCTCGAGTTTAATCTAATCTGTTCGTGAACATGTTCATGAATATTATAAATATTTTTAACGGGTAAATTTTATATATTTTTTCCGAACTCGAGCTCAAACATATAAATTAAACAAGCTTTTTTTGGAAAATTCGAGATTGGGTTCAATTAATAAATTTTTGAGCATTTTACGAGCCGAGCTTGAGTTGAACTCTAACATAATAAATATTTATCGAGCCAAGCTCGAACAACAGGAACAAAGCTCAAGCATCAAGATGTTGAAGGATAAAAACAAATCAAACCAGTAATAGTTGGTAACATCATGATTCATGAATGCAGGAGAATTCAACACTGAAACATAACAAGAAAACTGATGCAAACAATGAGCATTGAAAATGGCAGTTGAATTCATCAAGCAGCAATCTGAATACAAGAAATCCCAAGTTTAACCAACCACCTCTTACTTATTAAGAACATCATGTAACAAAAAAAGCCCCAAATTCTCAGCCCCTTTCAGGGAAGAAAAAGCAGAAACCCTAGGAAAATTCAATTGAATCACTTCTTGTACTTCGCAACCTCGCCTTCATTGGGGAAAAATCCCATGAGTCTGCCGGCGGAATTTTGGTAGGCGTACATAAACCCTCCCATCACCCCAATCAGACCGCCCGTCACCATCGACGGCCCCCGAATCCCGGGCTTAATCCCTAATCAATAAATCCCCAATCAAAAAGAGAAATCCAGAAATCGTGAGGAGGCATCTATTGAGAGGAATGACCTACCGGAGAGATAGCCGACGACGACGGAGACGCCGGTGATGGTGGAGAGGCGGAGGTAGTCGAGGGTGTTGAAATTGGCCACGGTCTTGGTGAACGGAGGATTGCGATCCACCACCGGGTACTCCGGCTTCGCCGCCGACGTGATATCAGTGTTCATATCTCCGATTTGCTGCTCAGCTTCTCCTCGAATCTGATGAATGTCACTCTTCTTCTCACCAATCTCAGCTTAGAAGTTAGAATTAGATCAGAAAAAACAAGGGTTCTACATAATTTATGGGCCGACCCGACCCATCAATGTGTTCTAGTTTTTGGGCTTAGCCCAATAGATCTGGATATATTTCCTTGTCCCAAATAAGAAAAATTTATGCGTCTGCATACCCAAATTTTTTTACTTTATTTTTAGGGAAATTTACACTTTGATACTTATATTTTGGATACTTTTTTAAAAATGACCCACTTTATTACTATTAGCAAAACAGTACTCACTTTTTCAAAAATTTTACAAATTTGACCTCGATCAAATTTCTAGCCTAAAATATCTACGTGGCATGCCCAACAATTTTATTTTATTTTTAGTTTATAATTGATATGGAATATCCAGGTAATATTTTTTATTGGAGCAAAAAAGCTACACAAGAATTCAGGCATGCCACGTAGATATTTTAGGTTGAAAATTTCATCGAGGTCATATTTGTAAAAAATTTGAAAAAGTGGGTACTATTTTGCAAATAGTAATAAAGTGAGTCATTTTTAAAAAGGTGTCCAAAATATAGGTATCAAAGTGTAAATTTTCCTTATTTTTAAAAAAAAAATATCTATATACCCAAAAAAGCAATTATAGGTTTGATTGCAATTTTAATCGGCATATTTGACTAAATTTATAATTTTAATATCATTTTTGAAACGTTGCAATAATATTTTCATCTTTTAATTTGTAGTAATTTTGAGATCTTCAATTTTTTTGGTGGTTGGAAATTCAACGTGGCTCAAATAGGAATATATGATAGGTTTATCAGCATCCTACATGAGCTGAATATAAATTTGGAAGGTGGTATCATTATTGTAACGTGTCAAAAGTTATGTTGAAATTAAAATTTTGTGTTGATAAAGACTGGGTTTGTATTTTTTTTTTCTGTGTTTTTCTCTTTTTTTGAATTTTTAGATGGTGATCCATATGATTCTTGGGTTCTTTGATTTTTGGTTTGTCTTGTAACTTTTCTCATGCTTCTAATAATACACATCTCATTTGGTAATTGTAATTAATCATTCTTTATTTGTGGAATTATAAAAATGAGAAAAGATGAGTATCGAATTGAGAAGTTTCCATTATTTTAGTGTCCGAATTCAAAATCTACCACTCCTAATTTCCTTCCCATTAAAAAAAGCACATCAAGGTCTTTTTATTATTTTATAAAAAAATATCTTAAAAAAATATAGATATATTAATCATCAAGTTCTTTGGAAATAAAGAAATATGATATTAATTGTGGAAGCCACTCAGTCCATTTTACAATTAATTAGTAATTTTTCTTTTAATATGCAAATGATTATCACCTTATTTTAACTTTTAATATAAAATAAAAGAAACTAAAATATACATATTTCCGGATTTATTACTTTTTAAAATGGTAATATATTCCAAATGAAATCCTCTATCTCACTTTTCTCTATCCCATTTGATGTCCCATTTTGATTTTTATTCAATTTTCGTCAATTTTTTTCTTCAATTTCAATTTGTTATGGTTCAGTTTAATTTTATAATTATTATTTAGGGTTTATTCCACCCAATTAGGGTTTATATTTATTTCTTATTTTTTAGTTAATATAATTGATTATTATGGTTGATTATTCCAAAAGTAGGATATATAATTTTTAAAAAATTTAATTTTTAGCAATAAATGTTGATTATGATTTATAATACTATAATAAAATTTATTTTTATAATAAATATTTTTAAAATATTAAATTTTATTATGGAACAGGGACATGAAAAGTGGACCAGAGGATTTTATCCCAACATATTCGTCCAATGGGTGAGTGGTCCCCAGCTAATGAATGAGAAAACTGAGTGATGGAGAGCGTAAAACCAGAGAAAAAATTTACAGTCATGAAATGAAAAAAACAACAACGAGATAAGCTTGGCTTTGTACGGTCGTAGATATTCCGGCTCTCTCTCTCTCTCTCTCTCTCTCTCTCTAGGGTTTTAGAGCATACACAGCGGCATATTCTCCTATTCTATTTCCCCACCTCTCTCTCATATATTCAACTCTAACTATGGCTGTTTTGTCCCTCTCCACTGCCGCGCTCAACCATTCCTCCTCCTCCTCTCTTCTCTACTTTGCCGCCGCCTCCCTCCTCCACTCCGCCGCCGCCCCGCCCCGGAGATTCACCTGGAGAATTCGAGTCGCCTCGTCGCATTCCAATCCTAAGATTTTGAAGTCCAACCGCCGCTCTAGGCACGGACAGCCGCGCTCGCCCTACGACACTGATGACGATGTTGACACTGCTGCTTCTGATCAACTCAATGACGATTGGTTTCCTGACGTATGCTTTTTTTTTTTTTTTTTTTTTTCTAATTTCTCTATTGCTATAGTTTTTTGCACTGGATTTTGCTTAGGAAATTGTAGAATTTGGTGTTGGTGATTAAGAATGTACGCAATTTCTTCTCATTTGTTCACGAATGTAGTTCAGCAGTTGAGCTACGTCTACACTCTACAGTTAATAGTTTCACTGAAATTATTTAGACAATTCACAACATTGGAATTATGGCATCTTGAATTCCAGTTTAAAAATGTGTAAAGTTCAATATGGATCTTCTTAGAAGTTAAATGTTATTGAATTTTGTTGCTCGCTTATGCACCTTGAATATGGTTTTTTCGTATACCGCATGACTAATACTAATAACGATTCAGTTCAATTTGATTTAGATAACCAATACTTGGGGTTATTTCCACGATCATGGTTGAAATGTTTGTCGTGTTAATGTTGTGTGTTTTTCCAGGATGAATTGGGAGGTGTTAAAATTTCTGAGGCTGATAGACAGCGGTTAAAGTTGAAACGTGCAGCTCACAAGGGGCAAGGTAGTATTCAAAAACTATGAAAATAATTCTAATTGTAATCAATATAGATCATTTTGAAGAAAATTCGTATGAACAGGCAGAACCAGGCACATAGGAAGAAGTCGGGGTTTGGAATCGTCCAGCCCTGCACGAAATCTTGAAACAAGACTGAGCAAGTCTGTTGCAAAGAATGGCAGATATACTCTGGAAAAGATAGATGGAGATGATTCTAACAGTTTTATTTCTTCAAATTTGAATTCCAAGGACAAGGTATATGCCTCCGTAGCTAGTTATTACATATCAACATCAAAGTTGTGCCTGACGTTAGAATTCTCTCCATTGTTCCAGGATGCAGGAAGTTCTGCTAAGAATAGATATGGTCATTTGTTGGAAGAATTAGACTTAGATGAAAGATATTTTCCACTTCTCAATTATCTGAGCACTTTTGGACTCAAGGAATCTCACTTCATCCAGATGTATGAGAGGCATATGCCGTCTCTACAGATAAATGTTGAATCGGCTGAGGAAAGATTGGAATACTTGTTGAGTGTTGGTGTTAAACATAGTGAT
The DNA here is from genome assembly GCA_026008535.1 of Perilla frutescens. NCBI lineage: Eukaryota > Viridiplantae > Streptophyta > Magnoliopsida > Lamiales > Lamiaceae > Perilla > Perilla frutescens. Next base: position 70,214,088 of record BRKX01000004.1, read on the forward strand.
ATACGAAAAATAATTTTGAGACAGCCTCAAATATTACAGTACACTGTGGAAAACAACCTAAAGTCTCATGTTTCCTTTTTATGTAGCTTGGGCATTCCATCTTCCCGAATAGGGCAAATAGTTACTGCCACTCCCTCATTGTTCTCTTACAGTGTTGAAAATTCTTTAAAACCCACAGTTAAGTATTTGCTAGATGATATAGGAATCCAGGAGAAGGACATAAGTAAAGTTGTGCAGTTAAGTCCCCAAATCCTGGTTCAACGAATAGATAATACATGGAATACTCGTCTCAGTTTCCTAATGAAAGAGTTGGATGCTCCTAGACAAAGTATTGTGAAGATGGTCACGAAACATCCTCAACTCCTTCACTACAGCATTGAGGATGGATTACTCCCCAGAATCAATTTCTTACGAAGTATTGGGATGCAAAATTCAGACATATTGAAAGTATTAACCAGCCTTACACAGGTCCCCTTGCTTCCCTAGTGTAGTTGGTTTGGTTACTTTATTGATGATTGTGGTTGATTTATCATATTTGTGATTTTGTATATCTGTGATGCCTGAAATTGTTGTTGAATTGATTTAAATATGATTCTAATAAACCCTCAGGTATTCTCACTATCATTGGAAGGGAATCTGAAGCCTAAATACAAGTACTTGATCAATGAACTTCAGAATGAGGTCCATTCTCTGACCAAATATCCAATGTACCTCAGCTTGTCGTTAGACCAACGGATCAGACCCCGCCATCGATTCCTGGTTTCGTTGAAGAAAGCTCCAAAAGGGCCATTCCCTTTGAGTTCATTCGTTCCAACTGACGAGTGCTTTTGCCAGCAGTGGGCAGGAACTAGCTTAGATAAATATCTAGATTTTCGCCAGAGATTACTGCTCAAAGATCTTGCAAAGAAATATGAAAGGCAGTAATGGGCATAAATTCCCCTTCGTCAAGCCTACTACTGGTGAATAAGAAGATGCGTAACAGATTGCATATCCAGACAGATTACCTAACACCGGTGCAGTAAGAATCACATAGGAGATTACCTATTCATGGTAAGACTGCCTGTTGACTTCTCACGTACTAATACATTTCGTTTCCTTCGAGATTTGATCAAGAAACATGTTTATAGAACTGACTTTCGGTATTCAGATATGTGCCAGGCATTGGGGCAGTTCCATCTGAGGCTGGAATAAGTAAATTTTCTAGTATATGAAATATGTGCCACTTCCATTCTGGAGCTGGCGAAACAATTTTGGTGAGGTCTGCTATGGCATAACATCCGGTCTCCATAATTCGAGGTAATATTCAGAGATTCTTGTGTCACTAAACATTGCTTTCTGTTACACTCTATACAAATTAAGGATCTACTTTCTCAGATACTCATCATCGTTTGCACTTATTTCCTTGCCATTGTAATCTGCTCAATTAGGCATTTCAGTTTCTCATGTGGACTGCTGAGTTATTAAAATGATATAACCTTGAAAGGTGTAGGTTGTAGAATTTGCTCGAGGGTCGAACCATTACATCATCATAAACACGAGTTTATGATGATGTAAGTGCAGAAAAACCTCTTCTAATGAGCAAGATCTGTATTAGATCTTTGACTATGAGCCATTTCCACCACTAAATTTTAAATTTGTTCTTCCTTCAGCAGGTTTATAGTTGAAGTAATTTCGTCAAGAATCTAATATGGAGTGCAGATACATTACGAAGGTGTATGTATTCTTTTCAGTATATAGAACTAAGGTTGTGGTTTTTATTTTATTTTTCCCTCCAATCTGCAAACAGAATATTGAGGTTTGGTAACAGTAAAGAGGGCAACGATTACTCGTGTAGAAATAAATTGGTGGTTATATTTTTTGCTTGGGTTCTTCTAGAAAGGTCTAGACTCTTGTTCCGGTAAATTCGAAACATGCACGATTCTACGGATGAGATTCTCTATTCCACATTTGGTGTTCCAACTCGTATTCCACGATCGAATTGACCTCAGTATCATAATAATTGATGTTTTAACCATCTTTTATTTCGAATTATTTGATATTTTAGACATTTTCACACTCTCTCTCAATTTTACCTTTATTAAAACATTATAAAATTTCTTACATATTAACTTACTTTTGATAGATGAAATTTCTTCCATAAAATTTAATAGAGGTGGAGTGAGAAGAAGATTGTCTCTTTTTTACTTCTAAATTTTTGTTGTGAAATCTAAAACATACATTATTATGAAATTGAGGGAGTAATAGATATCACAAAAATAAAAATTAATTATAATATAATGGATTCAGTCACAATTACCAACAAAAAATTGGAATTTAAAAAATTATAAACCAAATTTATAAAAGGGTTAATTGCCAAATAAATCACAACATTTTCACCCTTTTGTAAATTAGACACCACGTTTAAATCTAATCAATTATAACACCACATTTTAATTTGTGCGGGATTAAACTTATCCCCAATTTTTCCGACAAGTTAAGTGTGACGTATTTGGTCTAAAAATCATGTTAGTAGCCACATCAACACACACGTGTAACGAACAACGTCGGTTTTGTTAGTGTTATAAATATATTATAAATTTTAGAAATAAATAATTATATAAAAATTGATTTTTTCAACAAAAAAAAGGTAACAAAAACGGTGCCATTTGTTACACGTGTGTGTTAACGTGGCCGCCAAGTGATTTTTAGACCAAATACGTCGTACTTAACTCGTCAGAAAAATTGGGAATGTTTAATTCCACACAAAATAAAATGTGATGTTATAATTGACTAGATTTAAACATGGTGTCTAATTTGCGAAAGAGTGTAAACGTGTTGATTTATTTAGCAATTAACCCTTTATAAAATGATCAATCATAATAATAATTTCTTTGACAATTTAATAGTAAAAAATAAATATAAAATCAATCATAATTAATGAGTGTAAAATTAAATTAAAACACAATAAATTAAAATTGACGGAAAGAATGGAAGAAAAATTTATAAATTCGATCAAAAAACAAAGACTGAAACATCAAATGTAAAACTAAATTTGGACAATGGAGTCCTCAACAAGAAGTCTCGCATTTTATTAGATTTCCTTGTTAGCTCAGAGGCATAGTGCCAGACTAACCTCGGACCTGTCTATTTTTAACATGTAAATCTTGCTTGAACAGTTCTGTTTGTTTGTATGTTTTTTCCTTGCTTCAAAGCATATAATTTGTTTGAGTTCGTTTTATATTGGGTTAATATATATCAAAATAACCCATCGTTTTCGTGTTTTCACAAAAATAACCCTATATGTTGATATATACTAAATAAACCCTAAGAAAATGACCCTTGAATAGTTTTCCAGCCTTGACAATAACTATTACATTACACGGATTATATTCTATTATAGTTCTGGTGAGGATGACCTAGTGATGGAGTGAGGTTACAATAAATCATTAAAACGATAATTCAATTTGCACTCGAGCAACGATCTGACCTTGTCCCATCCCAACATATTAACGAGAACGAGAAAGAGATGAGATTTAGTTATCATGCTCCATAATAATAAATATACTCCACATTTCTATTTTGAGGTATCCCGATTATATAGTCACATCACTATAAGTAGTGTTATTTTTAATAAGAATTTACAATTATACCCTTATTAGGTTTTAAAAATTAAAAAAAATTAAACATTTAAGTTTGTGAAAATTACAAATCTTAAATGTTATTTTTTCAAAAAAAAGAGAAACATTAATTAAAATTGACCAACTTAATTAATTTGCATGTACTTGAATTTGATCAATTCTATTGATATTCATTGTATTTGCACTTCATTAATTTTACATTTTCTTTGTTTCAAAAAATTAATACATTAAAGTTGAGCTAAAATTTAAATTTTATTAATTTTCATTAAACAAGGTTAAAGTTGAAAATTTAGCTTTTGTTTCTTGTTTTCATAAATATTTTTAATGTACGTGCAAGTAAAAAAGGAACTATATAATCAGGACAGAGAGAGTATGTATATACACACACTGACACACACATTACACTTGGCTCTAACATTAGTTAATTTTCGATCATATAGAATATAATTTAATTTCAAGATTTAATCCGAACTTATTTACCCAACGTATCTTTTACTCTACTTTGCATTCAATCTCACAGGTAACCTCTGTTCTTGTGTAATAATAGTTCTCAATCCTTCCCTTGCTAAACCTCATTCTTTATGTAATAGTCCACAAAACACACAAACATAAACCGTATTACGAAAAACGTTGTTCTACATACTCAACCTACAAAAATGTAAACCGTATTACAACAAACATTGTTCCACTTACTCGACCTACAAGATATTGATGGAATTCAAACTCGTACTTATTTTATCCATTAGGATAAAATGATAGTATAAAATGACAATTTAGAATGAGGGAAAACTTATCTTTCATGAAATCCAATGAAATCTCCTCACCAATGACTGCTTTTGTTATGGTTGGAGGGGACCCAAACAAAACCTCACAAATTCTCTACATATCAACAAATGAATGCCCCCATCATCATCAAATGACACCAACAAACCTATGGTTACATTCATTCATGCCATGACAATCTCCACCACAATAATACAACAAATCCCATCAAGATTTTTGCAAAATTTATGAATGTGGTTTATACTTTTCCATGTCAAAAAATCTGCCCTTTACCCAAAATCCAGAGAGAAAGGGGCTCCATTTCACAAGATAAGCAACTATGAACCAATCAAACCCAATCTCCTATCTACTTATGCAAAAACAAACCAATCCAAGGCTGGAAGCATTCGTCGTTTCTTTCGTACAGCATAAATGGCGAAAAGATATGATGAGATTGATCGATGAAGACCTCGGACTAGCACTTGATAACATATGATCATTAATCATAACGAACGACTGTTAAAGTAGTCAAAGAAGTACTTCTACAGTTCTACTCCCCAGTAAATAAGTTATTTACCCTCTATGACCAGAGATTTTTAAACACTTTTTTTCTCATCTCTGCTACCTTCATATATACTGGTGGGTACCCTCTTGTTTCATCCCCCACATCCTAACTCCTATATTACATTTCTTCGACAAAACAACTAGATCCCTATTTTCGTCTTTGACTGAGACGATTCAAGAAAAGAAAAAACGAAAGAAAGTGAGTAGAGTTGCTTACATGTACTTCTCTGTATTGCATCATTTCCTAAATCCTCCAACCCAATCAGTGGGGAGGACGTGCTTCTGTAGTGTCTTCTAACGATATATATACTTGCAGCGTACCTTCGACTCAGGCAGCAAACCCGAGTATAGAATGGCAGAAAAAAGAACTGTATTTGTGTTGACTAACAATGTTGCCTTCTAAAACCAGCACCTCTATAAGCTCTATAATTTTGTGTCTTTGTCCTGCAACTATATGACTGCCGAAATGCTGCTGGCGACCACGGAGGCAAAAGGGCTGTCGGGGAGACTAGCTCCTTGACTGCTGCACGTCACGAGTAAAAGAAAGAAAAAAAAAATTAAGGTTATATGGTTTGCTATCTGTATATTCAATTAGATTTTTCCTCAGATTTATAAGATATTAATGTAGAGGATAGATGATAGCCTTATAAATGGCATCAAAATACTAAACTAACGAAGAATACGCGTGCGAATATCAATCAATGAAGATAGTATCTGGATAAAGAATCTTGCCAACCTCTCATGATCGCCACAGTTGTTAACTGGATATTTGGGGTTATTATCATCACTGGTAGAGCAGCCACTGTTCAGAACGTCGAACAAATAATTGAAGTGTTCTTTTGATGGAAATTTGGGGTGACCTGCACAGTTTTGATGCAAGATATTAACATAGACATCAAATGTAGAATATAAAAGTCCACGATCAATGACCGAGGATCCTAATTCAAATTCAAAGAGAAGTTAAAAAGGACCTTGAGGCACTCTTAGCTCGTCCATGGAATAACCCAAGAAAGACTGTCCGGTTAAAGGTCTTCCGGCTAATTGGAGCTGTGCAAGGCGCATCGTCTCAAGTTCAACCGAGTGTTCCTGTTCTTCCATTAGCTGCCTTGGGAACGCCCTCGAAGAATCCCAGCCTGCCATCAATATATGAAAGCCACATCAGTAGTGAAAAGCTGCCATCTGGAAGGAGAGAAGGAGGAGTACAGAACTGCATGAAACGAATTTTAGATTCAACCCGAAGAACTATTAGTCACTTACAACGATCATTGCAGAATAAGAAGGCGATGGATGTTATGATTCAAATTGTTTGCATAATAGTACACAGTTAAAGTCATTCGAACCATAAAATAGTGGTAACTTACCAGTCTGAAGCTCTGAGTCTATATCTGTAGGATGTGACTGGAAAAAAACTGGATGATCAAATTTGTCGAAGTATTTCCTGCATGGGAAACGGAAAACGTTTCTAATATGCAAAGAAAGGGACACGTGGAAGTTCCTAGTAACGAGTAGTTAATCGAGACAACGCTAAAACAATACCAAGAACAAAAAATAGTCATCTGAGAAAATTTCTTGTGCAACAAAGTTCAGAATCACAATTACTTCATCAAATAATACATGTAAGTAATTTGGATGACAGATTAGTGACTGCAGATGAAAGTGTACCTATCAACAAGCTTTGACTTTTCTCTATACGGTTTCACAAGAACACGAGCACCACAGACATAATGGGGGTTTCCCTTGGGCAAGATCAACTTCACAGTGTCTGCACTGACAAATGTTACGAAACCAAACATTCGTTTCTGCTGGCACGGAATCCTCACATCCTGCACTGGTCCAAAGTTGCTACACAGAAAAACCAAGGAACATTTAGAGAAATTCAATCTTACAAATTGAGAAAAAACAACATAAGCAACACCAATATGCAGTACCTGAAGTAATTGGAAACATCTTCCTCCGTAAAGGTGCTCTCAGCTGGAAAAGTCAAATAGATTTGACGCGAACCACTAACTATCGGACCCGGATCATTTCTTTCAGTACGAATGTCCATATACTTCGCAGCATCTTCAGCCAGGATCACAGCATGCTGCCCATGAGGCCTATACAACAAAAGAGAATCAGAACACTACAGTTGTTAAAATGAACAAGCTTCACTCGAGTCAAGTAAATTCGAGGAGCCACACCTATCTATGAGACGAATACTGTTCTTCAGCCGCGCTAGAAGTTTGGTCAAGCTATAACCAGCTTTACCATGTCTTTGGCTCTCAGTCAAATACCCTTCAGCTTGCAGATTTTTCCCATATTTCTCATAGTACATCATGGGCAGAGAAGCTATGGAAACAGGATTCCCCCTTCGAGATTTCAAGAGCTCAGTGATCTCATATTCAAGTTTCTCAAGCGACCCCGGTGAGAACCCCGGATCATCCCCGGCTACATCATACGAATTGGGACCAAAAACAAGGGGATAACTCTCCGGAAACGAGTCCCCATGAAAATACCTACAGTTACTGCCATGCTTACAAAAGCCCTTGATGAAATAGTGACAAGTCTTGACAGGATAATCCATTAAGTTAGAAGCATTCCTACCACCCCTAATACTCAGGCTGTTAAATGCAGCTTCAGGGCCATAGTAATCATTCGAAAAACTAGAAGGCCCCGGATTCACAGCATCTAATGGATCATCCAATCCAATATATTCAGAATATGGCATGAGCTTGAGAGGGGCATTCGGCATTGTGGGCTGTTCAACAGGTAGTTGAGGATCCCAGTAAGGCTCCACCCTCCGAAATGCAGGTGGGGGAGGAAAGGGACGAGGCGAAACTGAGGGAAACGGAGCAAACTGAAACGAGGGATCGGATAATGGGGCTGGATTCATAGTAGGGGATATTGGAGGTGAAATAACTTGTGATGAAGCTAATAGGCGTGCATTCTTAGCCTTTTGTATCAAGTTATGGATTAAGCTATCAGGGCCTAATGCTAATCTAATCATTTCTTGATCAGAAAGGCCTTGAAAATACATGTACCCGATTATCTTCTTCGCAATATGCTCCGGTTCGAGGCTTGAAATTCTGTCGATTACAACCTTTGTTGCCTCAGAGGAATCCATTTAGTCTGCAAACATACAACAGCAAAATTAGCAAACATGATTTTTGAGTTCAAGATTAATTGCCAGAACAAAAACACTAGTGAACAAATGAGTTGCAGTAGATCTAGTGAGAGAATCAATATCTACTGTCTCTACAAAGAAAGGATTTTTTCTTTTTTTCTGAGTTTTGAAAACCATAAAAAGTTTAATGGAAGAAAAATGCCATGGAAAAGCTGTGGAGCAATCATACATGGCAGACAAATACAACATAATCTTATCCAAATTCAGGTGAGAACTGATTAGTAGTAATTCCCCCAACAAGAAATCACATGCACCCAAAAACAGCTATCTCAAGCTCCAAGCCTCTCTCTCTCTCTCTCTCTCACACACACACACACACAAATAAATAAATATAACAGAGAAGTGCATGTGGAAATGATATACAGTAACACTTAATTATAGTCACAACTCACAAAACCCGAAACTCCAAAATTTTGAGTTCTTGTTTGACTCAAATCATGTGAGGAGTTCTTCGTCCATGAAAAATTTCAGAAACCCTTCAAAAATTTTATTAAGGGAAAATAATTGCATCAGCAAGAACTCATGCAAACTGTCCCTAAAAACGAAAAGTACGAAAATAAAAATCTAATCTTGACAACTAAAATCACTCTCTTCAACACAACAACTCATCCCCACAAGTAAAGCCAGTTCCTTCAACACAAACAACTAAACAGAATCACGTACGCAGGAACAACAGATCCAACCTGCTCTCTGAACTCCCAAAAAAAAAATTGAGTCGTTGAAAAAAGAGAAATTGGATGCTGCAACTAATCTGTCTCCATCTCTATGTCAACAAAAACTCCTCCTACTAATCTCTAGCCATCTATTTCTCTCTCTCTCCTCTATTTTTTACTTCTCACTCTTAACTTTATGTGCCGAAACTTCTCAGCATACACAAGCGAACGCCATCTTCCTTTCACAAAGCAAAATGACAAGAAATATTGGCTTTATAAGGGCCTCTCTGCCTCCTTACTCTGAAGTGCTTTGGCAGTTTATCTCTCTCTCTATATATATATATATAATTATATTTTTAATCCGATTTATATACAAATAAATTAGATAATGCTTATCAAAAAAAGATAACTATTTCACAAACATGGTGAAAAAGGAATTAATTTTTTATTTTTTTTTCTGAATTTCCTCCAGCTAGCGCCTGATAATACGACTACTAAATCAGAAATAAACAAAATATTTCCTAGATTTGCGATATGGTTGATGACAGCTTGAAATTTGTGTTACAAAACTACCCTTCTTTAAAAAATAAATTCCCACGAATTATTTTTAATTGCCAGGTGCTTTAAATAATTAGAAATTTCGGAAATTCCGATGTGAGGGAATGCGTTTAGACCGCACATGTCGGCCCAAATAAACCTCTTTTTTTTTGCTTTTTTTTTTTTTGAGGAAAATAAAATAAAATACACCTGTGTTTGTGTGTGGCTATAACGTCGGTTTTTTTGTGTTCCATAATCCGTGGTCCTTCCTCGATAACAACCGTCCGATTATTTTCATCTCTTTTTTTTTTCTCGTTGTAGCCGCTATTCGTTAGTGCACACTGAATAACTCGATTAAAACGTGAATTTTCATCTTACTTATATAATATATGTGTGTGCGCATGCATGTGTAGAATGATTGATGATCAATTTGCATTCACTAATTATTAGATAAAAAAAAATATTCATTACTTAAACCGTTAAACCTAGTCTTGTGTGATTTTTACTCGTTGAAAAAAGGAAAAAAAATAAAAAATTTGTACTCCCTCCGTTTCACAATAAGTGGCATTCTATTGTTTTTATTAAGTTTCACAAAAATTGTCATTCTACATAATCGAGGTAAAAATTTCATATTTTGCTTATATTTGTCATCATTTAATGCATTCAAATAATCATATTTGATTCATTTAATGTATTTACATAAAGATGTATAATGTAATTTAATTATTTAATTAATAACTTTATTAATACGTGTGGATTTATTCAGAATGACACTCATGGCGTATTATTAATGAATGTAATTTGATATGCCTCGAATAGGTGATATTTTTGTGTGTGTATCAAGCACAAGGTGGATAAAATCATTAGTAAATATGATGTAATGTTGCTAATATTCTAAATTTTCTTAAATTTGAACTCTATTTTTTTTTTATTCAATTCGGAAAGGTGAGAACGATTGATCTTGAACTCGAAACGTTTGTTATTCACGGATAATTTTTACTGTTTGGGTGTCTCTGAATTTTATATATGTATATTGTAAGACTATCACACATTGAAAAATATTGATGATGAAGAGGGGATTAATAATGATTGGGGGAGGGGGGCACTAGGTAGTATTTCATGGGGTCATTGACTAATTATTTTTCTTGTTCAAGAATATAAATTGTATAGTAACCACTACTAATAATTGCTATTAATTTGGACCCCACTTCAAATAATTTTGTCTCATTGGACATGTCTCTTGCAAGTACAAAACTTTTATATCTTCTACTTTATTTGTCGTTTAAATCAAAAGAAATAAATGAGAGAAGCACTTCAAAAGTTGGTATGCACCTTGTTTATGTCGAACTCTTAAATCTAGATTTTAATTTCCAATAGTTGTTTTTTTTTTAAATTATCAATATGGAAAAAAAAAAAGCAATTCGCTCTACGGTTCTAAAATTAATATGAGGAATAATAACAAATGAAAAACAATAAATGGATTATTCAAAACAAAAATAACAACACAATACTCACCTTTTTTCAAAAATTTATAAATCTAACATTTAAATAATTTTTTCGGCCCAAAAATCACACGTTATTAATTGTACTTTAAGAATTTTATTTTCCGAGGACGCGTAAAAAAAATAATTCAATCAAGAAATCTTAAAATATATCCGGTACGTAGTATTTTCACGCCCAAAAATTGATCAAATGTCAAATTTTCAAATTTTTCGAAAAGATGAGTACTATTTTATTAATTTTTAAAAATTAAAAAAACTCAAAATATAAGCAATAAAGTGCAATTTACACGTCTAGATATAAGACTATATAATGTGGTCATGACATGTCAATTAGTGAAACAATAATTAAATTAAATGCAATAAATAAATAAAATTTAAAAGCAGGGGCATTTTAGGGAAACCCATCGATGACCGTTTCAATCGGCATTTATATGGAAAGTATAACGTCAGCGAAATGAGAGGGAAAGCAGTTTCTTTTCTTTTTCTTTTCTTTTTTTAACAATGACTCTTTTTTTCCTCCATTAATGAAAAAGGAGGGAATTAAATTTGAAATATGAGAGGGAGAGAGAGAGAGAGAGAGAGAGAGAGAGAGGTGAAGAGAGAGAAAGGGAGGAGAGAGAAGTGATAACCGGAAAAGAGATATGGATAATTGATATGGAGGTTTAGATCCGAGCTGGAATCGGACCCATAGTTATCATAATCTCCACTTCTCCCGCTTAGACTTTTTATTTGCATTTTGGTCCCTCTCGTCCTACTTTTTCTACTTTTGCGTTAGAATCTTTGACTATTTTAATCAGTTTGTTACCTTCATTTTTAGATTTCTTTATCTTTAATTGGATTTTTATTTTAATATATATTATATGATGCTACAAGGAAAATGCATAAGAAAAGTAACTCTTTCTTTCACCATTGTGCTTCAAATTGAGAATTTAATCTTAGCATTAAACCCAAACATTAGATTAAACACAATTAATGAAACATAAATATGTAAGTGTGATCAAAAGTAAGAGTAGCATCTCTCCCAAAAAAAAATCATACTTTGGAAAAAATAATATTAATGTTTCGAATCATCCTTTTTTTTGAAGGGTGAGAATATTTCTATAAATTCAAATAGAATCAAGCAAAACAGCATTCTTCAGGCAATCCGGAAAAATTAGCCTTCTACACGAACTGACTCGGTAAAATGTTTTGACGTATTTTTACCATTTGATATTTGACGGTGAAAATTCAAAAGCCTTCCAACAACTTATGGTTAGCTTATCCTTAATTCATGAAACTCCACAAAATATCGTTATTTTTTAGTAATTGAAATTTAAATTCGCTTACATGGATAATTTTTATCAAGATATTTTATAATGTAGTATTCAATTGGCTAATTTGTCAATTTGATCATTGATACATGCGAATTTGGTATACAATGCACGAAATATCACTAAATATATTTTAATTGTAATAAGTTGGTACTGGTTAAATTACTTCCATTCCCATATGTCAATCTATTTATACATATATTAAAGTAAAATCGTGCGATAGACAATATTTCTCATATAAAATCGGTGTATATCACATGATTTAATAATTATATTTTAGACAGTAGTTTTTGTATAGAGTAGTGATTTTCAGCTAGATTTTGGCTAGCCAGAATCTTTTATTATTTTTAATAATTAATTAATGTAATTAATAAAACATTAATTATTCAATAAATTTACATTGATGCCCTCCATAATAATCAGGGCAACTCTATATCGCTTCAATTCAGAAGAAATCGAAGATGGAAAAAAAATAAAGAAGTGAAGAAAAGAAAGAAGATGAAGTTGCGCCCCTTTCTTCCGATCCGCTTCTGGAGTGATTTTAATAATTAATTACAAATCACTAATTTCATGACAGAAGGATAATATAGTAAAAACATAACATTTAATAATTAACATAATTAACTTATTAATAATACAGTTTTATTAATCATCAAAAAATTAGATTCTGGCTAGCCAGAATCTGGCTGGCTAGCATTATTCTTTTGTATAATAGACAATAATTTTGAGTTAATAAACAATGGTAGTGACATTTATTGTTGTAAAATCCCTTCTTCTTTTTCTTCTTCTTCTTCTTCTTCTTCTTCTTCTTCTTCTTCTTCTTCTTTTGCATTTTTTTACTATGATTTAGATTACAACTATTGTATTTAAAAAAAAAATTGAGACCTTATCTATTATTTTTTTTACTTGAAAATTTGAGATTTTTTATTTTATTTTTTTATGCATAGGTGGAAGATTTATAGTACTCTACATTTGTCGCCTAAAAAAATAGTTTTCATTTGTGTTACACTATACTAATAATAATAATAATAATAATAATAATAATAATAATAATAATAATAATAATAATAATAATCTTATTATTATTATTCTTTTTCTATTTAAATTTCATCATTTAAAATAATTAAATAATTTTACTTTAAAAAAAGTTAAATATTCAAATAAATCAAATATTCTTTAAATTGTGGACAATTATACATTGTTATTTATAAAATCGTATTGTTTGAAATATTCCAATTCCATCTTTCTAAGTTGTCAATTATATTATTATGTTTGATTTTGTTAACTTAAGATCTTGAAATTATTATATATATATGAAAAGGTTTTCCGATGATAGATAGTGAAAGTTGAAAGCTAGCACAAAAATTCGGACTCAATATCAATGATTCACACTATTTATTAATTACATTATTTAATATATATCATATGAAATAGAATCAATAGATTAATATGTCCATATAATTAAATCTCCATTATTATATTAAGATATTCTAAATCTGTTACTACCTCCGTTTCATAATGTTTGTTGTTTAAGATTTTTTTTTAGTTTCAAAATGTTTGTTGTTTTATATAATTTGACATCCTCTCTCCCAATTTTAACCCTCTCAAATCCTACAAGATTTTTTTATTCTAACTTACCTATACTATATGAAGAGAGAAAAATATATGGAGAGAGAAAATATTATTATTTTTTAGGAAAATATAGATGAATTAGATTTTATGGCATATATAAGGGATGAGTATATTTGTCGACAAAATTAATTCATAATTCCAGATAAAAAAAACAAAACAACAAACATTATGAAACGGAGGTAGTATATGATTAGAACATGGTTGATTGATGCAAATAATTAACATTAATTATTTACTCGACACTGTAATCTACACAACGTTTAAAATGTCGCAAATAACTGTATATCTTAAAATGTTTAAAATCTATTTAATTTACAATCATTAGTTATTTTTTTATAGTGCAGTTTATAAAGTGCATTTGTAAATTTTGTGTACGTGTGTTAATTTTTCAATAAATTACTAATTAATTTGTTTTCAGCAACAAAAGTTCAATTACTAGTTTACAACTTAACATGCATGCATGCACAAATGGTTAACGACCTTATTGTATCAAATGAAACTCTATGATTTAAAAATATAAATAAAAATTGAAATTTCAATACATTATTCCTAAAAAAATAGGAGGCCATTTAGTCTTGCTTATTTCAATTAAAAAAGAAAGAAAAAAAGAAAGTAGAAAGAAATTATTTGCTTATTTCTAACATCTTATAATATATATATATATATATATATATATAATACAAGAGATTTTTAGAGCGTATAAAATGTTGCATTCTAAAATTAACTTGTCGAAAATGTGTTTGATAAAATATGAGAACTTTGAAATGTAAATATTAATTATTATTTTGCATTTGAATGTATGACGTCCCGACTCGTTACGTGAGGGTGCGATGTAATTATACTTAGCTAATAGCATTAAGGATGTAAACGAATTGAATCGAGTAGAACACCATGATGTTCGAATTCGACTTGTTAAGAAAAATCCAAACACGAGCTTGATTCAAACATTTCCTCTTGTTCAAGCTCGACTCGACAAATATTTATCATGTTCGAATTTGACTCGTGAAATGCTCGAAAATCACTACAATAAAATACCGGATTAGAGACGGAAATTTCCATCTCCAGACTAATATATTATGTCGCTAGTTTTATTTGCCGACGGACTAAAGACGGACATAGTCCATCGACCGTCGTTACTATTTAGAGACGAACTTGAGATAGAATATATAGTCCGTCGCGTTAATGTTATTCGTGCAAAATGGTGTCTGGGATTGGAGATGGAAATTCCGGTCTCTAGTCTGTCTCTAAACCTAGCGACTGAATATTTCCATCTCTAAATTTTGATACCGATTTAGGGATTATTTTAGTATCTAGTCCTTCTTTAGTTATATTATTATTTTTTTAAAAATCAATTTATGCTTTTTAAACCTAAATATCCAACAATAGCGGCTGCAAAATTCCGATATTAATTCTAAAAACATAACCCACATAAAAGTCTAATGTTAACTCCAAAAAACATAACCAAAACAAAACTGTAACATTAAATCCAAAGTATTATACTCCAACATCACAAAAACTTCAAATGCTCGAAAAAAGGCTCGATTAATTTACATATTCGAGCTCGAGCTCGAAAAAAAAAGGAATTTATTTAATTTACTCGTTTAAAATATTTATAATATTTATGAGCATGTTCGATTAACTTCAAGTTCGAACATGTTCGCGAGCTGGTCGAGCCGAATATTGCTCTATTTGAATTCAGCTCAACAATTTTATTAAACTCATTTCAAGAATTGAACTCGATTTAATTAAAAAAACTAGCAAACTTTAAACGAATTTTTTCGAACTTAACTCTGAATAACTCACGAACGGCTCTATTCATTTTCAACCCTAACCAGCACTGTACCATTCCATTCCAAAAGGCATAAAAACTATTAATATATTTTATTTTAATATAAGGCAAGGTTGATGCCATTAATTAATAATATATTATAATGGTTATAATGAGATGGTGCAGGGATGCATGTGTGATTGTGTGGGGGCGAAACCTTATCCAGAATCCATAAGGCGAAGGTGATTGGATTGTTGGAGACAAAGCAACCTAGTCACTGTTACATTGTCTTAATTTGTCTCCTCCATTTCTATTACATACTTTATATTTTAAATTTATTTTGAGAATCGAAGATATATGATTTTAATTTTATTTTAATTTCTTGTTATTTGCATGTATGTATATATAATATATAATATAATTAATTGTATGCAGTGTGAGAGAGACAAACAACAAAAGGAGGCCCATAAACACGTGCTGTGATTTTCACATCTCTCTCAACTTAGTCTGGCCTCCAACTATATATATTTTGATTTTTTCCATATACTATATTGTTTGTGTTTGCATGCATGTGTTGCCGCGATTTATGCCATGTGCAAATGTGCACCACTAATTACTAATTAGTAATTAGTAGTCCCAAACCCACCCTCACTTTTGGAATTGGAATTAGCCCCCACACACGTGTAGAGAGAGAATGGATCATATGGAGAGAGAGAGAGACTCTTTTTTTCTTGTGGGCTAAAATTGTAATATTTGAGAAAGTAAAAAAAAATGAGGTTAATTTCGTAATTTAAAAATTATGCGAATTATGTTATTTTAGATTTTAGGTTCATCTCTCAGAGTCATACGAACAACGTTTTAAAATCGTTGTCTATTCAATCATCTATACTGATAAGTTAATATATGATGAATATGATTAGGGATGTAAATGGGGTGGGGTGGGGTCGGATATTGCTCCCCCACTCCCATATCCTTATACTAAATTGACCCTCATACTCGCCCCATTCCCGTTTAAATAGGGGCGGGTACAGGGCGGGGATTACCTGACCTGGAAAAGGTACCTATCGGATACCCGTTGTATATTTATTTTTAAAAATTGAAAAAATTAAGAATGAAAAATTATATTTATTAAATATATAATTATATATATATATATATATATATATATCATTTTTAAAGATTGAAAAATCAAGTATTAAAGTCTTAAGGATAAATTATAATTTTAAAATCTACATTTATTAAATACACAATTATGAATTATATTAAATCAGGACGAGTTCGAATTGGATATCTATTACCCCGACCCGAGTATTAAAATTTACCCGCGGATAGAATTGTCATCCCTAATTATGATGCCACTATCAAAGGCGTGTCGTCATGCTAACATGACAAAATCATATTGACATGCTGGATTTTTTATTTTGTTTAATAATATCACTATAGATTGTGAATGATATAATAATAATTGTCTTGTTTTCTCATTAGATATTGCTTGCACATACCATGTTTTTTCTTATTTTCATTCAATTACACAATGTTAAAATGAAAGCAATACAATATTATGGGTAAATTACATTTTAACATCTATATTTTGAGTTTTTTCTTTTTCAAAAATAGCCTACATTTTTCAAAAATAACAATTGTGCAATTCTGACATTGATCAATTTTCACATCCGAAAATCCCACGTAAGTGATTGTATTTGAATATTTTCATTTCCTAAGCCATGTAAAAAAATTTCATTTAATCAAGAAATCTTAAAATACAATCAATTACCTAGGATTTTCGTGACGAAAAATTGATCAAATGTTATATTTTCAAAATATTTGAGAAAGTGCATACTGTAGTGGCTATTTTTCGTCAGCCCACTATGCTAATCCATGAGTTTTGAACATTGTCGTTTAACCGAGCAACCTCATAAAGATCGGATAATTTGAATTACTTTGAACTAGCCGTCCGCATTACCTGGAAGGGTTGACGTGATCAAACAAATGAGATCGTGCCTCAACCACTCCCGTAATTTACATGAACCTTAGCGCTATCTCTCTCTATAAAAGGAGACATCCCTCCTCATTTGACGAGGACGCTGAAATACCCACAAGCTTCACGTTATACCCTAATTTCCACTCAGGCGATTCAACATCCAGGCTTCTTTCCTACATTTTTCCAGATTTGAACGACGTTCTCTTGATTTCTAGTCACTGGCTTAATTATTCAATTATTTCATATCTTATCGCTTTCTACTCCTATTCTTTTCTTGACTTGAGCGTCGGAGGCCCAACGATCATCAACCCCCCGACGGTCTTTGACTCTTACGTTTTTTCTGGTTTTGTTTCACAGATTGGCCGCTGCTCCGGACTGATACGATTAATTGCAGATTTTCGGATCTACACATACTGTTTTGTTAATTTTGAAAAAGTACGCTATTTTTGAAAAACAACACAAAATGTAGGCATTAAAATGCAATTTATCCTAATATTATTATGAACATATAAATGCTACTACGAACGGACAACACATCTGATATTATGAGTAAAATTTACACGCTTTATGAGTATTCTTTCAAATAATTAGTTACACTTCAAGCGTAATTCATCTCTTATGTATAGAAACGAAGTTTATCTGGTGTATATACTTGAATAGTGGTTGTTATATATATATATATAGATAGAGAGAGAGAGATGATTTAATTTAACCAAAGAAATGGGCTTAGAAAGGTCCATGTATGGGAAATCCTCCTCCAAAGTTGGGCCTAATTCATCAATTTCTCTCTCTATTTCTTATGCTCTGTAAATCTGTGAAATAACTACGAAACGCATGGGCGGAAGCGGAACGAGGCAAGTCTCTCTCTCTCTCTCGATCTGAATCTTGGTTGTTGTGAATCGATCCTAAGTGTTATCTTTCTGTTTTTCTATCTGAATCATACCCTACCTTCGGCGGATTTTCTAAATTTTGCCTAATAGTTGTGCAAAATTATTAGTGTTTGGCGGGGGTTTGGTTATTAAATTATGGCCTGCTTATATTATGAATGGGAGAACAATTCTTGCCTCCTATTTTGTGACGATGATACCATTTCTGCAACGGTATTACCATTCTAGCTTTTTCGCCTGGGATTTTATATGCTTACAAATTTCCTACTTTTGATATTTAGATAGATGTTATAAGTTTTTAAAATTATGTGGGATTGAATCGAAGGCAAATGCATCCCTTTACTTAGTTGCTTGTCTCTTACTGTAATTAAATTTGAGGAAGATTGCTTCTGAAACTGTTGATTTTAATTTGGGACATTTATGTGGAATAGATTGAGGGTTGTATGTGTTCTCTTCAATGGAGAGGTCAGAAGGCAAGGAAGCAGAGAGTGGCGGCAGCAGAAACTGGGATGAATTGTTCCATCTCTTTGCTAAAGCAATTGCTTGTGAAAACGACGAGCGTAAAGTTCAGGCCATGATCAAGCTTGCAAAGATGTTGAAACAGGCACCAGAAAGTATTTTGGGACTTACTGTGCCAATGCTACTGGAGCTTCTTGGAAGCCCGCGGCGTAATCCGAGTTCACCACTTCAGGAAGCTTCTGCTTACTGCTTGAAACGTATTGCTACTCGAGGTGAATTGGCAGATCGTATGGCTCAATCCGGTGCTATACCTATACTGCTGAGACTGTTACCAGATTCTGAAGAGGGTTTTCGGAGGGATTTGTTGAAGTGCCTCCGAAATGTTATTACGTATTGGATCCCTAATCGCATGATTTTGGCTAGTCATGGTGGCTTGGAAGTCATTCTTGCTATGGTTGTTTCCTGCTCACGTGAGTCGAAGTTGATTCTGTTGGAAATCTTGAGTGCATTGGCTCTTGTAAGAGAGGTTAGGAAGTTTCTTTGGACTTCCAGGAGGGTCAATCTTCTTGTTGAAGCTGCTAGTCATGGCAGCATGATCTCTAGAACTAGGGCTGCTCAGGCAATGGGATTGCTTGGATTGATTAAAAGAGCACGTCGTGCAATTGTGAATGCGGGTGCTGTACCCGTGCTTATGCATTTACTTGTGGAGGGAGATACCACAATGAAAGTGGTGGCTGGTAATGCACTTGGTGTGATCTCTTCTCATGTTGATCACATTAGGCCTATTGCTGAAGCAGGAGTTATTCCTTTATACGCTGATCTTCTTCAGGGGTCTGATCCGACTGGCAGGGAAATTGCAGAGGACGTGTTTTGTGTGTTAGCTGTTTACGAAGAGAATGCAGTAGCAATTGTCGAACACTTGGTCAGAATTCTCAGAGGAGATGATGTGGGAGCGAAGGCTGCAGCTGCTGATGTTATATGGGATCTCTCGAGTTACAAGTACTCATCTCCTGTACTGTACAACTATGGTGTCATTCCAATCTTGGTTGAGCTTTTGGTGGATGAGAGCATTGATGTGAGAGAGAAAGTTGCTGGTGCTGTTGCTCAGTTGAGCCAAAATAAGGATGATCGAGCAGTTCTTGCTCGTTCTGGAGCAATACCACGGCTCATCAATATGTTAGAAGCCGAGTCTGACGAGCTGAGAGATAATGCTGCAGAAGCCCTTGTTAATTTCTCTCTGGACCCATTACTTGGAGAACATATATCCTGTATATTAGAGAATCCCATTTTCCAGAATATGCATGGTAGAGTGATGCGGATGCGCGCTGTTGATGAACATATCGATATGTCTTTACCAGAGCAACTGAACTGGGACCCTGGCCTTCTCTGAGTTTTATGTGATCAGTTTTTCGGAGAGGCCCAGTTTGTCGGGAGTGCTTAAAACGACGTTCAGATTTCAACCTTTCACTCTCGGTTCATATGGATCGTTCGTGCACCCGTGGAAAGTTTTGTGAAGTTCAATGCCTTGATTGAGATTTTGATGGATTTTCTTTCAATCCTTTGTATATGTATAAGTATAATGCCCCATGGAAGTAGCTAGCCTTGATATGTAAGTACGTAGATCGCAGGTTTTTGTTTCAATTGCTTCTCATTTTGGAGGAAGGTGAATGAAAGATTGAATGTTTTTATTGAAGTACAATGTTGTAGAAATTATACTACATATGCAGCTGTTGTTATTTGTCAATGAACAAGTATATATAACAAGTAAATGTTGTTGTGTTTTCTTCTTACCAAAATGTGAAGCTAATTTCAAATTATTTAATCCTTGAATTCATCAACGAGTTCAAGGCTTGCATGGCCAACTTTCTTCCTCAGTAAGAGGGTCATTCTTACTGCATCCACTCCATCTCCGATCACCACCACTTGATCTTTCTCATCCCCTTCGAGTTTTACCGAGAGCACACCTTTACATAAAAACGCGATAAGGAGAGAGAGAGAGAGAGAGAGAGAGAGAGAGAGAGAGAGAGAGAGAGAGAGATGAATAAACTGTCTGTAAATAATCACCTGATGCCATGGCTGCAATACTCATGGCCTTGGATCTGCATTTTTTGCATTTGAACTTTATCTTTATCACGATTTTTTGCTGTAACATGAAAAAAAGGGATCTACGTGAGATATATAAGCAAATAATTTCATTTGAGAATGAAATTAAATAATTAGTATACATACCTTCATAATTTAATTTGAACAAGTAATTAAGATTTTTTAGGTGGAAGATGAAGATGAATGCAGAGGTGGTCTGTAGCTGATTCTACAAGTGCATGCTCATTTGGAATCTATACATACATATATACACATACATATATAATAATTAATTAAACTTAACAAGGTAATTAAACAATCGAACGCGGCAATGACCCTAAAAATTAGCGTCAAGAAATTGCGATTTATTTAGTTAAGTGAAGAAGATTTGAGGCATGTTCTTGTTTCAAGTTTAAAGAGCCTAATCACATGACTGCATCTCATTTTTTTTATACAAGTTCAATCGTTGTGGTTGACTTTTACATTTGTGAAATATATTAATTATTAGATGTCATTTGTCAAACATACATCTCTACAATTTGCTCGTAGGCTGCCTAATTAGTGGAGCAATTATTATTAATAATAAAGCTTTATTTAACAATTAATTACACTAACAATTTTATTATATTTTTATTAAAGAAGGAATCTCAAGAGTAAAGATATGGATCCTTAATGAGGTCAGTGCCATGCATGCATGCACCCGGAAATGGAGGAAATTCTATGCTACCCGGACATTACTCGAAGTGTCACAATAGGTGTTTTGTAGTGTCACAATAAGTCTATTGTGACATTTAAGATGGTGTCCGGGGGGTAGCATAAAATTAGCCCAGAAATGCCGAGCCGCCCACATTTTTATTTTTAATATAAAAAATCCGAAATTAATTAATTTCACTTAATCCTTTAATTACTCTAATTTATTAAAATGCCCTAATTTTATAAAATTTAATCTCTAATCTACCTAATTGACATTGAACGTTAAATGTTAAACAATGAACACGAAACATGAAAAAAATAATTGTGAAGTGTTGCGCAACTAAACTAGGGTAGTGCTGAAAATAAAACCAAACAATTAAATGCTCGATTAGCGTTCATTCGTTAAAAGCTAATTTGAATTTTATCCGATAAACATTTCAAAGAAACATTGAATATAATTTTGTGTATGATAAAATATATTGTTCGACTCGAGCTGAAGCTCGGTTAATAAAACTAGGAAGAAACATATATCGAACTACTCGAGCCCAACTCATAAACTCGATTAAAGCTTGACTTGATTGGTAATAATTCATAATCAAACAAGTCCAAATACAAATTTTAAAACCTATATAATTTCAAATAAATTTTAATAAGTGCGTGTTTGATTCGACTCGATTTATTTGCACTCCGGTTAAGGGTAAGTAGCTAGGAAAGAGTTCTCCAATATTTCTTACAAGGTGAAGTTCGCACAATTTCACAAAAAACATGTAATTAAATATATAAGTATTAGTGGACAACTTATATAAGAGTAATGCTTCATAAAAACTATAATAAAATAGTACTGCTAAAAAATATATCCACTTGTTAAAAAATATACTGGTGACGTAGCCTGATCGAATTGGGTGAATATAAAATACACAGATTAATTAATCAAAGCGTAAACAATTTGAAATGATGAATAGAAAGTCACTCATTTAAGCTAGAACCATGTTCACAATTCTTGTTTTACAATAAAGAAATATTGTAAGGTTTTGTTAATTAATATGTAATAACGTCATGTATTGGTGAAGTATGACGCAAGTAGATCGAATCCGATGATAACGGAAGAGGACAAATGTTAACTCTACGTTTTTTTAGTTGGGAGAAAGGAACTGTAATACAAAATTTTGTATTTAATTTAGTAAAACACAAAACGTGTATAATTCAGATAATTTTCGGATCAAAATGTAATTTTACGGATTCAATCTTTATTTTTTCTCTGATTCTTCTCTTTAAAACTTGATTTTCAAATGGTCGTTGAAGCTTTCGGGGAAGATTTGTATTCTCGATCTTCTTTCACTTGGTATTTGGATTTTGTCTTTGAAGTTTTCGGGAAAGATTTGTATACTCGATCTTCTTTGACTTGGTATTTGGACTTGATAACGTCTTTGATTTGGTATTTGGACTTGATAACGTTAATTCGGAGGGCCGACGCCTTGTTTCCGGATCAAACACCAATTTCAGGATGAATTTGATGAAGAACCCCTTTTCGGGATGAATTTGATAAAGAACACCTTTGACTGGATCAAACGCCGTCTTCGGGATGAATTTGGTGAAGAACGCCTTGAATATTTGAGAGAATTTCACTTATGAAATTTCTTCTCAAATTCTTGAACTCTTTGTTGGAAAATTGGATTTATTAAATTGAGTTTTGACTCATTTTATCCGATTTTTCGTGACCGGAATATTTAATTTTGGAGGAATTAAATACCGTACGATCGTTCTATGTTGTGAGTAGATAATCGTAGTATTTTTATTTGCTCAAATCCGATTTTCGGTGAGTGAGAAATAAATGGTTGAAATTGGTCACACGATTGGGCATTTATGGTGTGTGGGATAATATGTTTAAGACACATTAAATAATCCCATATTGATTTCTTAATCAAGTTAAGAAGTGTATTTAAGTGTATTAACACCTAAGTGAAGTAATTAAGTGCACAAGGATGTGGGTCATGAGCCCACACGTGCACATATGCGCGCGCGCTCCTGTGTCCGGTACCCGTGCTCGTCTCGTCCTCGGACTTGGATCTTGACAATTGGACTTTGGGCTTCTGGGGCTTAGTCGTACCAGTTTTATGATACAAAAATGGTCGGGTCATGGAGCGGGTCAGCAGATCGGTTGGGTGTAACTCCCACCTGGAGCTGGTGGAGTGTTAGTGGGCTGGACTGAAAGGTGGACATGTATTGGGATCCGAGCCGACATAGGACACCTGTCGGAATTTGCAGAAGGTAACTCGGGATCTGCAGTGAGCACTAGCCGATGCGTAATTTGTCTTGCGGAGAGAGGTCGGTCGGGTCATGGAGCGGGTCAGCAGATCGGTTGATTGGGTGTAACTCCAGGTGCCGATGCGTAATTTGTCTTGCGGAGAGAGGTCGGTCGGGTCATGGAGCGGGTCAGCAGATCAGTTGATTGGGTGTAACTCCCACCTGGAGCTGGTGGAGTGTTAGTGGGCTGGACTGAAAGGTGGACATGTATTGGGATCCGAGCCGACATGGGACACATGTCGGAATTTGCAGAAGGTAACTCGGGATCTGCAGTGAGCACTAGCCGATGCGTAACTTGTCTTGCGGAGAGAGGTCCCCTCGACTCGGCTTGCCCGAATCTGCATTCTGCAGTGAGCACTGGCCGATGCGTAATTTGTCTTGCGGAGAGAGGTCCCCTCGACTCGGCTTGCCCGAATCTGCACTCGGGTGTCAGTTTAGTTAATTGTTTAAATTCAGTTGTTTATTGTAATCTTTCACTTCCGTTTGTGTGTAATCTTTCACTTCCGTTTGTGGCTAGGGCGTAATACTGATGTGGCACTATCTCATTGACGGTTAGAAATTGATATATATATATATATATATATATATATATATTTTGAAAGATATTTACTTGTTGTCAAAGAATTTGATGTTTATCATATAATAATATCTCTATTATTTAAATTTTATTTAAATCTTGAATTTGATATGATTCCAAAACTAAATAAATATATAAAAATTAATAAAAAATATTATATATAATATTTACTTTTCTGCCTCCTACAGGAACGATCGTGGATCTCGAACTGGTTCGAGACATCTCTTTGTACATAAGTTCGAATTTTGACTCGTAAAATTATCTAAAAAACTTAGAAAAGGTTAATTAATTAGTAAATTGACTACATTCACCTAAAAATGAAAAGGGCGTTTGTCTAGTAAAGTGACTAATAATATGATTTCTCATTAGCTATGTCAATCTAATCGGTATCTAAAAAAATATCAGATACGCAAAATTAACGCGAGTTCAATGATTGGAACACGACATCAAATACTGAAATACGAGGTTGGAATAAATTATTCCAACCGGTGAGAAAATACCACTAAGAAGATGGCTGGTATGTCGGAATGAAATCAAGTGAGAATGGAATGGAATGAATATTGTCATTCCTTTGATTGGTATCACAAGTAATAAGATAGGAATGAAACTTACATTTTTTAATTGATTTTATTATAAATATCTAATTAATAAATAAAATACACGAATTGACTGATTTAGTACTAAATAACAAATTATTCTTCTTTCAAAGATACTATTATATTTTAATAACATATTATTGATATTATGCGATTTTTTTTACTTTATTAACAGAAAAAATTAAGTATATTTTTAATAAGTTTTTCACCAATGATTAGCGGGTTTGTATATTTTATATAATCATACAATATCATTAGTACTTTTGTGAAATATTACAAAATTTTATGAATCATTAATAAATTATTAATGAGTTTTAAAAAAAAAATTCATTAATTTGTTTTTTAATAAAATATTTTATAAAAATATGAGATTTTCATTTGTAAATACAAAAAAATAAAGTATAGTTTTGCAAAATAAAATTTATTTTGATAATCAGGAATACATAATACCATGAGAGTGGGAGTAACGGCTAATCCTATATTCATGGTAATGTGATTCTTTCGGGAATGACCATTTCTTATTGAAAATTCACACCAGCCATAGGAATGGGAATGGACGTGGGAATGTGATTCCATTCCCATTCCATTCCCATTCCATTCTATCATACCAACCATACCCTAAGTTACTCTTTCAAAAACACAATTTTAATTTTGCTATTTTTTAAATTTAAAATCTGAAATGAGCTTTAATTTTTTTTAATCTCATTAGACTTGATTGAGTGCATGTGACACGTTTGGGAAGCTGAAACTCACTTTCGGTTCTTTTTTTATTTTTTGAGGAAAATGACAACTTAACATTATACCGTTAACAAAGCAACATTTGAAATCAAAGTAAAAAAATAAAAACAGAATTACTAATAGCTAATTATGCCAAATTATGCGCGGTAAATCCCATTATCAAAATAGGCCACTTCTGCTCTAATCAACTCATACATTCCCCCAAAATACATGGTCAATTAAAGACACAATATTTGATTTACCAATCTCGTGTTCTTGATTACTCATCAATGCAATTTTTAGATTTATTTCCATTAATAAAAAAAAAATAGGTCATTTTATAATTACAACATGAGTTTGTAATTATTGCACCTTTAGTTACTCTTACAATTAAAATACTCGCCCCATTTCTTTTGTTAATGTAGTCTAATGTGTCTAACTAAATTTACATGTGTGTAATCATTTTTAAATTTGAATTTGGGTATTGAATTTACATGAACATGTCCCATATGAATTTAAATTTGGGTACGTTGGCGAAAAATAAACATATTGTAATTGCAAAAGTAATTAAAAATTATATATATATATATATATATGTATGCTTTATTTACAACAATTACGATATCTCATGTTGATGATTTAATTTGCAACAATTTTGTAATTTTTAATGCAAATAACTCTATTTTTTATCATCTCATCATTTGCATATATAATCGA
Source organism: Perilla frutescens (assembly GCA_026008535.1). NCBI lineage: Eukaryota > Viridiplantae > Streptophyta > Magnoliopsida > Lamiales > Lamiaceae > Perilla > Perilla frutescens. The sequence continues at coordinate 70,240,609 of BRKX01000004.1, forward strand.
GTAATACATAATATAATCCATTTTTCGATTTGGTAATTTTCTCGCTGAGTGACATGTCTAAATGAAACGTCGTGAACTTGTGATTAATTTGGACAATTCATGTCTAAATACTACATTCTTAATAAGCAAAAATAATATAATACTTTTGAGTATACAAAGCAGTCACACCGTTTGTAGTTTTTATCCTTAATAAATCTACTTACTCATATCAATAGTTATATGAGTTGCGATACTACTTCAACATGCTGTTAGGGATCTGTACATCTTTAATCGCTACCAACTATTACAACCTTCCAGCAAGATACTGGAATTTACAGAGAGTCACTAAACTAGATCGAAGCTGACAATGGCTCAGAACTCGAACCAAGTGATCTCCTCCAACAAGTCGGGAACACCACAAAGTTGACCACGACGGCACAGACCTCAGACCACCAACGAACCTTACTCGAGTTGCACCACTTCCTGAACCCCCTCACTCACAAAGAATGAAGCTCACCACTCAGTAGGAAGATTACAGAAGAGAAGGAAAAAGAAACACACGAAGCTGAGCACAGTAACCGTCTCAGTTCTTTTCTCTCTCTTTCTCAAGCAAAACTCTAGCCGTTCACACACTCAAATGAGGACTGTGTGAGAATCAGAGTGAGTTACCAAATAAATAGATCGGTGGCTTAGGGTTCAGGGAAATGGGCCATCTCGGTGGGCCGGGTAATCTGGGCCTAATGCTGGAATAATTAGAAGCCCAGAAATAAATGGGTCATATTCTAACACTCTCCACCTTGGCACATTTGGGATCATTCACCAATGGTGAAGCCTTGTGCACTGCTGCTTATTTGATTAATAGATCCCCATCTGTCCCCTTAAAGGGGCAATGTCATGAATCTGTCTTTATAGGAATTTTTTTTATATTTCTAATTTGAGAGTGTTTGGTTGTGCTACATATATACACTTAAAAGGTGATAAACTTGAACCTAGGTCTAAAAAGTGTGTCTTTCTAGGTTACCTTGAAGGAGTTAAAGGCTATAGATTGTGGGTTAGGGAAGAACCTAGTTTTAAAACTATTGTCAGTAGGGATGTTGTGTTTAATGAAACTGATTTTCCTTGTTTGCATGACAACTTGCCTGCATCTGATTTTTCTTCTTCTTATACTATTCTTTTTGAGGTGGAGCCCCAACCTGTTTTGTTTCCCCCTGTTCCTTTGAATGTCACTAAGATACTGTTTGTGCCCCTGATGATTTGCATGATGTGTCTGCTAGTAATCATTCTTCTTCTGAACAAGGTGTTGTGTCTAACATTGTGTTTGAAACTGAATCTGAAATAGATTCTTTCTGTCCATAATTGATGATTTCTCTAGAAAGGTTTGAGTTTTTCTGATGAAGCATAAGTCTCATGTGTTTGAAAAATTCAAAACTTAGAAATCTATGATTAAAAATCAAACTGGCAAACATGTTAAAATTCTTAGAACTGATAATGGCCTTGAATTTTGTAATACCCAACTTGACTCTTTGTGTGATCAATCTGGTATTAAAAGACATAAAACTGTTCCTTATACTCCTCAACAAAATGGTGTTGTAGAATGCATGAATATAACTTTACCCTATCTGGGCTTTCTAAGAAATTTTGGGGCTTTGTTTCTCTAAGCATGTTAAAGGGAAAATTCTATCTGGTTATGTTGATTCCAACTATGCTAATAATAGGGATAATAGAAAGTCTACAACATCTTATGCGTTTACCCTATGTGGATCTTGCATTAGTTGAAAGTTTCAGTTACAACACATTATTGCCTTATCTACTACTGAGTTTGAATATGTTGCTATCACTGAATGCATGAAAGAGGCTATATGGCTTAAAGGTGTGATATCTGAAATAGGTTTCTTAAAGGGTAAAGTTACTGTTTATTCAGATAGTCAGTCTGCTATTCAGTTGTGCAAAAATCCTGTCTTCCATGACAAAACCAAATATATTGATTTGAGGTTTCATTTTATAAGAGATGTAGATAAGCAACTTGTGTGTTTTGAAAAGATCTATACTGATTTAAATCCTGCTGATATGGGGACTAAGTGTCTTCCTCTTGAAAAGCATGTTTTCAGTATGAAAATTCTTAATTTTGATCTTAGTTTGTTTTTGCAGGTAGTCCTTCTCTAATATAGCAAATATGCTTCAATAATAATCTGAGAATCTCTGACCCACTTTGTGTGAGTCTTGAGGTTGAAATTATTATTGAAGTTTCATCTACTGTATTAGACAATGAAGAAGGTTACTTCTTTGATAGTGATAAGTCACTGCTTATTTTGTGTAAGTCTTGTGATTATTGCTGTGATTGAAGTAATGAGAACAAAGGTGATTGTCCGATTATTTTCTTTGGTTAAGTTACATCTGCTTTGACTTTGTGTTAGAGCAAGACCAAGACTTTGTGTCTGGTTTATCCCAGTTGTAGTTATCTTTGTGATCACATGGGGGTAATGGCGATGATGACGAATGAAAGACTCCTCCATTGGTTAATGATCCCAAATGTGCCAAGGTGGAGAATGTTAGAATATGGCCAGATTGGTAGCTAAATGTTTCACTCAAAGGAAGGGAGGTCAGGGTAATAAGGCTATGCATGCTAGAGGGAGGGAGAAAAATAAGTCTCCTAATAACTTTGAAAATGGCAATAAGAAGAAAAATGGTAGGTCCAGGTCTAAATCAAGGTCAAAGCATGCTAGAAAATATTATAACTGTGGTGAAACTGATCATTACATTAAAGATTGTCCTCTGCCTAAGAAAAATAAGAAGAAAGGCAAACCCGATAATGATCATGCAAATGTTGCTACTAATGTGGGGGGAAGGTGAACTCGCGGTCCACTAGTCCGTGAACGGGGACCCAACAGTGGTATCAAATCAATGTTTCGATCTACTTTAGTGATTCTCTGTAAATTCCAGTATCTTACTGAAAGGTTGTAATAGTTGGTAGCGATTAAATCTGTACAGATCCCTAATAGTGGTATCAGTGCCGACAATGGCTTAGAACTCGAACCAAGCGATCTCCTCCAACAAGCCGGGAACACCACAGAGTTGACCACGGCGGCACAGACCTCAGACCACTAGTGAACCCTACTCGAGTTGCACCACTTCCTGAACCCCCTCACTCACAAAGAATGAAGCTCACCACTCAATAGGAAGATTACAGAAGAGAAGGAAGAAGTAACACACGAAGCTGAGCACAATAACCGTCTCAGTTCTTTTCTCTCTCTCTCAACCAAAACTCTAGCCGTTCACACACTTAAATGAGGACTGTGTGAGAATCGGAGTGAGTTACCAAATAAATAGATCGATGGCTTAGAATTCAAGGAAATGGATCATCTCGGTGGGCCAGATAGTCTGGGCCCAATGCTAGAATAATTAGAAATCCAGAAATATATAGACCATGTTCTAACACATGCGTTATAAAATTTCCCGTTTATGCAAATTGATCCGGATACTGCACGTATTGACATTGATGGGACTTCATGAACAACCATATTTCTTTAGCTAATAATTAATTTACATTCTTTAACTCTTAATAATTTAATTACGATTATTCAAATGTGCTGAGAGTGAGAGCACTTACTTTTTATTACTACCAGTCATTATAAAAGTAATTCCGCTTTATTTTAATATTTTTTTACTTGTCTGAGTATTATATATAGTCTATAGACATATTGAGCAACCTCCATTGACTTTGTTAATGTTCATTTAATTTTTTACTACAATTATTATTTAGATTCTCAAGCGAGACGAACAAGGTGGAGTGAGATGGCTTGGAGATTAAAGATTACGAGTTTAAATTTCCTCAATACTACAGATTGAGTGTGTGAGTAAAAAAAAAGTGAGACCAACAAATTTTGAATAATTAATAAAATCCAAACCGCAAATTAAATTAATTATAAGAGAGATGCTTTCAACTTTAATTTGGCTCACTCGTGAGCTAATTAAAAGAGCAAGAAAGATGGTAGGTTTTCCAATCATTCACGTCATTATAAATTTATAATTAAACAAATTATATATAAAAAACAATGTTATTGGTATGTATATACGTGTCATAGAACCTTATCAGAAAAAAAAAAACAACAACAATAATAATAATAATAATAATAATAATAATAAAAGCATGCACATTTAAAGGGCAGAAAAAACATTCCTAATTTAATGCAACGGGATCATTAATTGCGGCTTTTATTTATTATGATTTATCCATACGTTCAACTTTTGACAAAAAATTAGGGTAAACCTGTTGTACCAAACTGTTTCGGTAAGATGAAAATTTATGATACTTTTTAGTTTTAGAAGTGATATTTTTTTCAATCAAAAAAATCATGTATTAATAATTACGAAAATGTCGTTGTCCTTTTGTTTTTATTAGTAATTTTTAATAAAATAAACGTGATATTTTTTTAGTATTATAAGTGATTTTTTTTTTCCAATTTGATATAAGACATTATATACATCCGCTATAAAGGAAGCCACCTTTCAACTTTTACTTGTTTAGAAAGAAAATTATATATCTTTTCTTTTTAATTAATTTATTCTCTAAAAAAAATTCATTCAATCATAATAAATTCGTTCTTATAACTATTTCCCCTGTCCCATTTATATTGACTTGTTTTCATTTTTCGGATGCTCCGTTAATATAGATTGATTTCTATAAAGAAATATTTATTTAGCTCATTTACTAATATACCCATATTTTATATGTATTTGTAAAAATTATTTTATTATTTTTAGTCATGAAAATCTGCACCATAATTCTTATTAGTGTGTTTTCATTAAATAATAATTTATTATTAAAGAAAATAAATAAGAACATATCAGAAAATTTACTTGTTTAATTATCTTTTTCAATTTTTTTTTAATTCTTGTGAAGAATACAATTAGCATATATAAATGTGCTAATTAAATGGAATGGGTGAGTAACTTATAATCGGATTTTTTTTTTTTACTTATGTTAACTATGATTAATTATTGATTATATTATAATTAATTTTTTTTATAATTGTAATTATTAAAATTATAAATTTAATAGTGAATAGCGGTCAACAAATTTAGTTGAATAAATTAAAAGAAAATAATAGATAATTAAGGATATTTTAGTACGGAGTGGCGGCGGCGGCGTATTAATGTATTCAACTCTTCATCTACGAAAAGGGTAAGAAATTGTTTTTTTTTTAAAAAAATAAGAAATGGTTTGGAAAATGGAAAGTGCCTTTTCCCTATTGTGATTAACTGATTTCGTATCTGGATAATTTGAATAATTATATACTAATTAAACAACTTCACACTTTGCAGAATAATTAAATCATTTGTCATTTCCGGCGCCGCCATTGATTAACGGCTAGGATTAACAGCCGTGATGTCACAAATAAATAATTTTATTTCTCGACAAAAAAAAAAACCATATAAATATGGCAAAAACTTGCATGCACTAGGTATATATAAGTTTATATCAGACGGTCAACGCATTTGACTGGATCAAACGTCAGTCAACGTGCGTTGACCCGGTCAACTCGCAAAAAAAAAATGGTAAAGTAGGTGATACTTTTTAAGAATACATATGATATTTTTTTAATTTTGAGTGATACTTTTTAGTATTACGGTTGATACTGATTTTGAGGGGTTTATTTATTTATTTAATTTGGCCTACAAATGATTCTATATGAATATACATATGCAGGATTTTGTTATCACCTAATCCAAGAGGACCAAAACTGCTCAAGTGAAAATAATTAAAATTCATGTTTTATTATTAATTCCACTTCCACCCATATTTGTTCTTGTTGCATATATAAATTCTATTAATTAATTACATTTGATAATTAGTAGGGCAAAAAAGGAATCGAATTGAGTCCAACATTTTGATGCTTGAGTTCAGTTCGAGTCTTTTTTCTTTTGTTCAAGTTCGGCTCGATAAATATTTATCATGTTCGAATTTGGTTCGAGCTTGACTCGTAAAATGCTCGAAAATTTAATAAACAAGCCTGAGCCTAAATGTTCGAAAAAAAAGCTCGTTTAATTTATATATTCGAGCTCGAAAAAAATAGCTCATTTAATTTACCTATTTGAAATATTAATTATATTATTCATGAACATGTTCAATTAAGCTCGAGCTCGAACATGTTGGCGAGTTGGTTGAGTTGAATACTACTCTGTTGGAGCTCATTAGATCGTTTAAAAGACGAGTGAATTTTTTTCGAACCGAACTCCGAATAACTCATGAGCAGTTCTGTTCATTTACAATCCTAATAGTCAAGTGAGAGAAAAATGGTATGAAATTTCTAGGTAATTGAGAGACCATATATATAACACTTTCAGTTAATGGTGGGGGACAAGTTAATGGTGGGGGACAAGCTTCCAAGCAGCTTTGCTGAAAATTTTCCACAATATATAGAAAACTATACCCCCTTGTAAGTTTCCCAACTTCTCAACAAATTCTTTCGCGCCATGCACACCACACACTAATTAATACTTATTAATTATACGTTGCTCATCATAATTAATTTATCATCTCCGTATCTACTCGTGAATTTCTTAATTACAGTTATTTATCATAACCACTATCTAAATTAAATCAACTTTGCTTCTCCATTTAACGTCGACCTACATCAATTCTTTCAAACATAGTTTTCTTTTAGTTTTCCCATGCCATGCTATTCAATTCATATATAACAACCTAGCCAATCTTTTTTAGAGAGAGAGAGAGAGAGAGAGAGAGAGTATGCACTCAAACCCTCACCTCAATTTACAGTATGATCAATTGCAACATCAAGTTGGCGGCCCAGATCAGTTCTTGATTACTCGAGAAATGCTGGCAGAAGTAGTTGAAACTAACAGCGGAGAAGCCCTTCAACGATGCGGCGGCCTCGACAGCATTGTATCTGCATTGAGATCAAACGTCGATGCCGGAATACTAGGCGATCAAGGAGATCTCCATTTCCGCCGCCAAGCTTTCGGTTCAAACTCCAATCCACTCCGGCGGCCGCCTCCGACGACGACAATATTCAAACACATCAAGCATCTCTTCTCCCATGCTTTCAAGGACTCAACGATCCTTCTCCTTTTATGCTGCGCAACGCTTTCCCTCGCGATCGGCGTCAAGACTAACGGCGCCGCTGAAGGCTTCATCGACGGCGCAATGATCTTGCTCGCCATCTCCCTCGTCGTTTCCTTCGGAGGCCTCGTTCGTTTCTTCAAGGCCCGATTGACGATGATCAAGATCAAGAAATCGGCCAACAAGGGGATTTCGGTGGTGAGGAATGGCGTGGCTTGTAAAATTCTTGAATCCGAGCTTGTTGTTGGCGACATTGTGTGGTTGCAGAGTGGTGATCGTGTGCCTGCTGATGGAATTCTCATCAATGGCGGCGATTCATTTCAGCTCAACGACGGCGATCTGGGCAGAAATACTTGCTCCAATATTTCTTCTCTTTTTACCGGATCCAGGGTGGTTGAAGGGTGGTGCCGTATGGTGGTGACCGCCGTCGGAGATAACACAGAGAGAAGCAAGCTCATGAAGTCGATAGGAGATGATGATGATGATCATCGTCTCCAACTGCTAGATGCCATTGAAGAAACCAATTCAAAACTGGAGAAGATTTGGCTGAGCCTCTCGTTGATCATTTTACTAGTGCAGTTTGTTCGTTGCTTCGTGATGAGGCCGGTTCATGCCGATAAGGATCCGAGTTTCGACACGAAGAACACGGTGGAGGATCTAATGAAGGAGTCGATGCAGGTAATGAAGGAGAGAAAATTGATGAAGGCCAACAGCTTGATTACGATGCTTTGTGTGCTGCTCTTCGCAAGCAGAGATGGTTTATCTCTAGCTGTGTTCATCACATTGGTATACGCATCGAATCGAATGAAGTTCAAGTTTGATGCGATTGTTCATCACCTTCAATCGAGTGCTGCAGTTGGCTCCATCACCACCGTCTGCACTTGTAAAACGGTTGATTTGGCTTTGAACCATGCAAAAATGGCGGATTTGTGGATTGGTGTCGACCTCGTAATCGATATTGATCAATTAAGCACGGAAATTCTTGACGCCTTGCGTCGAGGGATTTTAGTCCACATGAGTCGAGCAGATGAGAGCCGAGTCGAGGAGATCTCTCTGGTTACTTGGGCGAGGGCTGTTCTTCGCCCTAACACGGACTTGGATGAAGACGACTTTCATCGTGATACGAATATGGATATGAATTTACGACCTTTTTCGATTGTAGAAAGAGAAAGCAAAGAAGATCATAAAGTGCTTCATGTTCATTGCAAAGGACCCCCAAAGCTCATCTTGTCGATCTGCTCTCATTATTATACTATCCATGGAAAAATCGAAGCCCTAGACGCCAACAAAAAGGCAGCATTCCTTCAAATAGTAGACAATAATATTGGGTGTGGCCAACGTTGCTTTGCTTTCGCTTACAAACGCGTGATTGAGGAAGAAGACGAAGATGAAGATGAGGATGCAGACAAAGTCGACACCCTAAAAACCTCGGAATCGGATCTAACATTGTTAGGGTTCGTGTGTTTGAAGAATCCCTACTCAGGTAATGTGATGGAAGCTATTGAAGATTGCAAGAAATCTGGAGTTGAGGTCAAACTCATAGTTGACGACGACATAAACACGGCGAGAATCATGGCCGTGAACTCCGGAATCTTGAACAGCGACGATGAAAGCAGCGGAGGAGTAATTGAGGCCGTTGATTTTCGAAGAAGTTCCGATTCCGACCGCATGATTATGGTCGACAACATTCGTGTAATGGCGAACGCCTCCCCCGCAGATAAGCTTCTGATGGTGCAGTGTCTCCGACAGAAAAGCCGCATAGTCTCCGCCGCGGCCGCCGCCACTAGAGACTCTCCGCTGCTAAAAGAAGCCGACGTCGGCATTTCTATGGGTGACGGTGACGGCGATATCATCGTTCCCAGCAACAACTTCTCCCGAATTCCTGGAATCGTAAATTTGGGGAGGCGAGTTTGCAGAGATCTTGAAAAATTCATGCAGTTGCAACTCACCATGGAGATTTCGGCTTTCACTGTTAATATAATTTCGTTGGTTGCAACGAGGAAAGAGGCGCTGAGCTCATTCGAGGTGCTGTGGGTTAATCTGGTCGTGGAAATTCTTGGGGCGGTGGCGGTGGCGGTGGCGACGATCGACGTGGGGTGGTCGAACCGGGTTCACGGTTCCAGTGGGATCATAAACCGGGGAATGTGGAGGAGCGTGGCGGTTCAGTGTTTGTTTCAGGTGGCGGCGATGGTGGCGATGGTGGTGAAGGGGAAAACCCTTTTTGAGGTGAATGAATCGGCTTTGGAAATCATGGTTTTCAACTGCTATGCATTCTGTCAAGTTTTCATGTTGATTCCGGCGGCGGCCGTTGAGTTGGAGAGGGACGGCGGCGACGTGGTGGCGGGGGTGTTTCGGGGAAGAAGAAGAAGCTGCTGCTTATTTCTGGGGATCGTGGCGATCACCGGAGTTCTTCAGGTGGTGGTGGTGGAGATTATGGGAGTTGTTGATCATCGGAAAAGATTGGAGGTGAAACAATGGTGCATTTGCATTGGAATCGCCTCATTTTCTCTGCCGTTAAACTGTGCTGCAAATTGGATTAATTGAATATATGTGTGTGTGTATATATATAATGATATTAATCGTGTAAATTATTAATGTAATTAATATGATTGGTGAATATTTGATCATATCAATTTCTTCATGTATAATTAAGCTTCACTTAATCATAAGCATATAACTAGTTGTGGTGTTCCTCTAAAATGAAATTAAATAATACTAGCTAGCTAGAACCTTTTTGGAGTAGTTTTAATTCCTAAATTTAGCATCCATCAAGAATTATTTTTGAGAGGCCAAGATGAATTGCAAAGCTTAACATTGTTTGATAGCATGAATATCATAGAAACAGAGAAAATAAAGTAGATAGTAATTTCTTGTATATCAAAAACGTTTGTTACACCTCTCTTTATTGAGAGCCTTTGTACTACTACAAGAAAAGAAATAAAAGTATTTTTGGATGAATATCATAGAAACCTTCTTGATTTATTTTCCTTCTAACACTCCCCCTCAAGTTTAGTAACGGGATCACCGATACTCAACTTGCCAAGAATTTCAGCAAAGCTTGTAGTATTGACTGCTTTAGTCAATATGTCCGCCAACTGATCATTGGATTTGACAAATGGAAGCTCGACCACGCCACCTTCAATCTTTTCTTTGATGAAATGTCGATCTACCTCCACATGCTTTGTTCGGTCATGTTGAACAGGGTTCTCAAATATGCTAATAGCTGCTTTATTATCACAGAATAACTGACATGTTTGATTTGGAGGGAACCCTATTTCGGTTAACAGCTTCCGTAACCATAGGATTTCGGTCAACCCACTTTTGATTCCACGAAACTCAGCTTCAGCACTTGACAAAGCAACAACCTTCTGCTTCTTACTCCTCCATGTGACTAGATTTCCCCCTACGAAGGTGAAATATCCTCCCGTGGATCTTTTGTCCATTATGCTCCCAACCCAGTCTGCATCTGTATACCCATGGATTTCCAAGTGTCCATGTTTTTTAAGGAGAACGCCGAAACCAACTGTACCTTTTAAGTATCGAACGATACGTAGTGCCGCCTCCATGTGTTCTTTCTGAGGTTGGTGCATGAATTGACTCATGACTCCTACTGCATATGCAATATCCGGTCGAGTATGGGACAAGTAGATCAACTTTCCCACAAGGCGCTGATATTTTCCTTTTTCTACAGGCGCAGCTCCTTCCACAATGCTCAATCCATGGTTCAAGATGATTGGGGTACTGGCCGGTTTGCAGTCGAGTAAGCCGGTTTCAGCCAAGAGGTCTAACGTATATTTTCTTTGTCGAAGGAATATACCGGTTTTTGACCTCAACACTTCAACTCCTAAGAAGTATTTCAAATGCCCCAGATCCTTCATCTCGAATTCTTTGAACAGATTTACTTTCAGACTATCAATTTCTTCAGTATCATCCCCAGTAATGATCATGTCATCTACATAGATGATAAGGCAGGTAACTTTGTCGTTTCTCTTCTTCAGGAACAGAGTATGATCTGAATTACTCTGTCTGTATCCGTATCGAATCATGGCTTCTGTAAATCTTCCAAACCAAGCTCGTGGGGACTGCTTCAGGCCGTACAGTGTTTTCTTCAATCGACGCCCTTCACTTTCTCTAAATTCTTCTGAGAAACCCGGTGGTGCTTCCATATAGACTTCCTTTTTCAATTCCCCGTGTAGGAAAGCATTTGTCACATCAAATTGATGGAGTGACCAATCGCGATTAGCAGCAATCGACAGAAGAACTCGTACAGTGTTCATCTTGGCAACTGGAGAAAAGGTTTCGGCATAATCAACTCCATAGACTTGAGTGTACCCTTTCGCCACTAGCCGTGCCTTATACCTCTCTATGGTACCATCAGGCCGCCGTTTGATGGTAAACACCCATCTACACCTAACCGGTTTCTTGTTTTCTGGAAGTCTGCATTTATCCCATGTTTCATTTCTAGCCAAAGCATCAATTTCTTTCTGCATTGCCTCTCTCCACTGACTTTGTTCCATAGCCTCTTCCACTGATCGAGGTGTCTCTTCTTCCCCCAATAAGGCTACCTCGAATGCTTGCGCAGTTTTTGTTAGGTTCCCTTTAGCATAGCTTCTGACAGGATACCTCGTGTTTTGCCCAGAATGTTCCGGAGAAAATTTCTTTGGAGGAACGCCTCTTGTACTCCGTGGTGGAAAAACATATCTGTCTGTCTCCTCAGTCGAACCCAATTATGTATTATTGTCTTCCTCTGTGTTTTGATCATCTTCTTCATCTATCCTGTCAGTATTAGTTTCAAGAATAGGACTGGATTCAACAGTGTCAGGAGTAAAGGGTACCTCAGATATCAGGAGCGGAGGGGATTCGGCGGTGGCATCACTGTTGGGGGGCTCGGACTGTCTAGGCTCAAGAGTCAGCTCAGCGGTGCTGCTAACTTCGTCTGTTGGACCCGTTGATCGAACAGGACTTGGCATCGGCACAGATAACCAGCTTAAGGAGTCACTATTACTATCTCAAGTCTCCCCTTGACGACTAAGGTGGTCATAGAAATACTCACTCTCAAGAAAATCACAATTCATAGTAGTGTACATGTGACGAGTTTGAGGATCATAGCACCGATATCCCTTTTGGTGTAAGCCGTAGCCAACAAAGACACATTTGACTGCACAGGGTGAAAGCTTATCTCGGTGGGTTTTAGGAACATGAACATAAACAGAGCAGCCAAACACTCGGGGTTGAAGAGTAAGAGCAACAAGAATTTTTGCTTTAGTGGAAAGGAACTGCAATGGTGTTTTGAGTTGTAAGGCTTTGGTAGGAAGTCGATTAAGCAGATATACAGAGGTAGCTAGGACTTCGGGCCAAAACTCTGGAGGGGCACGAGATTCAATTAACAGTGCGCGGGCCATTTCAAGGAGGATCCTATTTTTTCGTTTAGCTACACCATTTTGTTCGGGGGTGTAGGGACACGAGGTTTGGTGAATCATGCCGGTATTAACACAGAAAGTTTTCATCCGGTTATTGACATACTCCCCCCCATTATCAGACCTTAAAATCTTAATCATTTTCTGATACTGAGTTTGAATTAAGGCATGAAAGTGAGTAAATTTGTCAAAAACTTCAGATTTATTTTTCAAAAAATAAATCCATGTCATACGAGAGCAGTCATCAATAAATAACAAAAAATATTGAAATCCCTGTCCCCCAATCACAGGTGCAGGTCCCCAGATATCAGAGTGTACTAACGAAAAAATGTCATCAACACGAGAATTGTTCAATTTATATGACTGTCTATGACTCTTAGCTAAAAAACATGTCTCACAGTACAGATCCTTAGAAATGGCTATCTTAGGAAAAAGCAATTTTAAATAACCCGTGGAAGGATGTCCTAACCGACGGTGCCAAAGCCAAACAGTCTGATTTTCAGATCCGTGAGTCAGCATCACAACACCTTTTTGAGCTATCTCATCCACATAGTACAGTCCATTGCGCTCAGTGCCACGCCCAATAATCGCCCCCGTCCTTATATCCTGTAAAATACAAAAATTTGGCTGCATTAGAAGGGTACAATTAAGCTCCTTTGTAACATGACTGATGGATAGTAATTTGTGAGACAGTGATGGAACATAAAGACAGTTGGACAGTCGTAAAGTAGGAGACAAATCAATTGTGCCAGCGCCTTCAACCGGAGCTAAATCACCATTCGCGGTTTGGACATGAGTCCGTTGAGAGGGGTCCGACTGCACAATATCTGATTTTTCGAAAGTCATGGTGTCGGTGGCACCACAATCAAAAATCCCTGCCTTTTTTGGAATTATCACAATTAGAGGCTGCACATGCAATTGTGATATCTTTAAGGGCTTGGAATTGATTATGCAACTTGACAGGGGTCAAATTGCAAGGAATTCTCCTCTTTTTGTGCTGCGGTTCCTGTGGGGCTAAACTGCAAATATTAGGAATTTTATTTTGGTAAAAATCCCCAAATCGATTCTCACCCTCTTCACTTTGCAGAACCCTAGCCTCCACCTTCGCCGCCTCTGCTCGTCCGTTGCCACCACCTGTGCCTGCCTCTGCTCGATCGCCGGTGTTGCCCGCTCCGGCACCGGTAGCCCGGCCTTCATCGGCGGTGGCTGCTGCTGCGGTACTGCCGCGGTTCTTTCCCAGCTGCTTCGTCTTCTTCGTCTCATCCCACCATTCAGGATAACCCACCAACTGGAAACACGTCTCACGTGTGTATTTTTTTCATCCCATAATGTGAGCAAACAAGCTTGCTCTTGTCTTCCTCTGCCTTCCGCGGCTGTCCTTTCCGGTTTCGGTTGCGGTCTCTTGCCGCGAGCCCTGCACCCACGCCCGATGATGTGCCGCCGTCGTCGAGGACTACCGGCCGGAGAATACGGTCCCTGGAAGTCTCGCGCCTCACCATTGCGTAGGTGAAGTCGACTGAGGGCAACGGGTCTCGTTTCAATAGTTCTTTCTTCACCGGTTTATGTATGTCGTTCAGGGCGGTAAGGAACTGGAATAACCTCTGATTCTGTACAATTTGATTGAATGTTTCTATGTCTTTTGTGCATGTCATTGGGTTTGGTTCTCTGCGGTCTATGGTCATCCATATTTCTTGGAATTTTGCCCATGTTTCTTCGATTGTGTGTTCTCCTTGCCTCAATGTATTTGCTTCCCTGTGTAAATCAAAGATTTGGAGGGAATCAGTTCCACTTCCATATGTGATGGCAAAGCCGTCCCACACAGCCTTAGCCGTGGGGTATTTGGAGACGCTGTTGATTAATTGTGTTTCTACGTTTTGAATTAACCACGTGAACACATACTGATCTTCTTGTTCCCATGTTTTGTATGTTGGTTCTGTGGTGGCCGGTGGATCTGTGGTGAGATATGTCGATTTTCCTCGCCCGCCAATTGCTTTCTTCATGAGGATTGCCCATAGTGGATAATTGTCTCCGTTTAGCTTGAAGCCAATGGAGAGGGATTCGTTGTTGGTGTTGTTTTGAAGGTTCAAACTGTTCTTGAGCAGATTTGCCAATTGGATGGTCAATTCATTTGAGGTTTCACTAGTTTTCGCCATATTAGACCGAAAACCAGAGGGATCGAGACGATGATGAGAATATTTTCTGAGTCTCTATGAACCTGCTCTTGATACCATGTTTGATAGCATGAATATCATAGAAACAGAGAAAATAAAGTAGATAGTAATTTCTTGTATATCAAAAACGTTTGTTACACCTCTCTTTATTGAGAGCCTTTGTACTACTACAAGGAAAGAAATAAAAGTATTTTTGGATGAATATCATAGAAACCTTCTTGATTTATTTTCCTTCTAACAAACATTGTCCTCGTGATTGAAAAATTATGGATTTTAATTGAATTCCACCTAAGTTAAGGTCGAAATATTCTTTGTCTTAACGAAGTATGACACAAAATTTTATTACTATTTGTTTTTCTTTCATGTTTAAATGAAGTATTAGGAATTAGGGATGTTAATCCATCGCGAAACTGATGGGTGGGCCCGAATAGTATGAGAAACTAGCGGGTTACAGCCAAAATAAATTGCGCGAAAAGAATTCAACCCGAAGTAGACCGAACTGAATAGTCCGAGAGCCCGAATTTTTATTATTTATCTTTATATTTTAGTTAAATATTTAAAATTTTATGTTTGATGTAATTTAAAATGAGAACAAAACAACAACAATTCTTCATTCTTTCTTGC
This sequence comes from Perilla frutescens, assembly GCA_026008535.1. Classification (NCBI taxonomy): domain Eukaryota; kingdom Viridiplantae; phylum Streptophyta; class Magnoliopsida; order Lamiales; family Lamiaceae; genus Perilla; species Perilla frutescens. The sequence continues at coordinate 70,255,881 of BRKX01000004.1, forward strand.
TCCAACTCACGATACCACACCCACACCCATATTTATTAATTATTATCAAAGCCAAATTAACTCTATTTTTCTCTCTCTTTAAAGGAATCAATGCAGAATGGAAAAAATGTGTTTATTTTCTCAAATATGTGTATACACTTTGTGAAAATCAACCAATATTTCTCTCTCTTTTGAACATCATCATTTGTGAAAGATTAAAATAATTATGGATTTTAATTGAATTCCACCTAAGTTAAGGTCGAAATATTCTTTGTTTTAATGAAGTATGCCAATTTTTTTTTATTACTATTTGTTTTTCTTTCATGTTTAAATGAAGTATTATGAATTAGGGATGTCAATTCATCGCGAAACTGATGGGTGGGCCGAATAGTATGAGAAACTAGCGGGTTAGAGCCAAAATAAATTGCGCGAAAAGAATTCAACCTGAAGTGGACCGAACTGAATAGCCCGAGAGCCCGAATTTTTATTGTTTATCTTTATATTTTAGTTAAATATTGAAAATTTTATGTTTGATGTAATTTAAAATGAGAACAAAACAACAACAATTCTTTAGTCTTTCTTACTCCAACTCACGGTCCCATACCCTCACACATTTATTATCAAAGCCAAATTAACTCTATTTCTCTCTCTTTAAAGGAATCAATGCAGAATGGAAAAGTGTGTTTATTTTCTCAAATGTATATACACTTTGTGAAAATCAACCAATATTTCTCTCTCTTTTGAACATCATCATTTGGGAAAGATTAAAATAAATAAATGATCAATCCCCCTGCACACACATACATACAAACAAACAAACTGCCTGCACAAACAATTTCCTTTATATAACTTTTGTACTTTTCCTTTAACCTTTTAGTCAAACACATATGCACATATCGATACATACATACATATATATATATATAAATATATAGGTATCTTTTTTTTTTATCACATAGCTACGTCGAGCTTGAGGTTTGAATTTCTTTACGGTACCAAGAAAACTGGAAGTTCCAACCAACAATCATGAAAAATGAATACAAATTTTTGACTGGGGTAAGGGGTGTTAAAAAAGAATTAACAAGAATTTTCCCGAACACAGCTTACAACTTTCATCGTACCTCCCCCTCTATGCCTTGCGGTAATGATTCCTCTCCACGCGCAGGTTCAATTCCTGTCGTTCGATCGATTCATTAAAAAGAATTGATTAAGAATGAATAATAAGGAAAGTTATTCTTTTTAAAGCCACTAGTAGAAAACCCAAATACCTAGTTATAGTAAGCATATATATATATATATATCATTCCTTTCATATATATAAAGAAAATAGAATGTTCTCTCACTCTACTATAACTATACTCTTTAACAAATTTCAAGATAAAGATTATCTCACTCTTACTTTTCCCCAAACAATATGCACTATTACGTATATTTAAATTCAATTTAAATATCAAAGTCAAGATATAACTTTCTTTTTCCACATACATATATTAATACTCACATCTTCTCTCTCCCTTCAAAACAGAATTATACACATAAATACAGTAAATGAGAATCCCAAATTTTAGCAGACTTCATTAGTTTTATTTTAAGGTTGCCGATCACTGTACACATAAATACTTAAATTTAATGTTTTTTTTTTCCTTTCTTCATTTTTTTTTTTACACATGCATCAACTTATTTGCATTTAAAACTTATATAAAACAGTTTCTCTCATACAATAATTATAAAAATAAAAAGGATGGAAGATACCGGTGTTTCCCATATTTTAGGGTCTTTTAAGATTAAACTCAAATTTTGACCTTCCAAACACTATAGATCTTAAAATAAAATACAGAAAAGAGCAGAGGAGGAGGAGGAGGAGGAGGAGGAGGAGAGGGAGAGAGAAAGATGATTGACTTTTCAAAATTCCAATGTGATAATGATGATGAAGTGTAGGTAAATGATTTTGGAGGAAGAGAGAGAGAAACTTTTGTCTTCTTTTAGTCTTGGGAAAATTAAAACAAATATATGTGTGGGTGTGCGACCGTAAGTTAGAGTAAGATAGAATGAGGAATTGTTGTTGTTGTAATACCATTTTAATAAGTTAATTATATAAACATGAGCAGTTGTTGTGTGTTGATCTTTATAGGATTTTTTCTCTTTAATGATTTAATTCTTAAGGTAAATAATTATTACAAAAAAATAATTTATGAATTTTATGTCAAAATTGTTGCAAAAGTACTATTTATTTAGTTTTTGGGTATTAGAATATATCTTCTAAGCCTTCCATTAAAATATTTCATGATTTGCTAAAAAAAATTTCAAATGTATCTATTGGATTATTTTAAATCCATTTATCATCTTGGGTATATTCGTCTAGGCCCATTAATTTTGAGAGCTCGTTTTTCAGGCCCAAATTTATTTTATGATATAAATTAAGGTCTAACATGGTGCTAATAGGATTTACCTTTTGTAGGCCCAAATTCGAGACCTCAGGCATAGGAGGATCAGTAGGATAGTTGATTAAAGCTTCAGCTATATGCTAGCTACAAGGTGGGTTTTGCTACCAAAACCTTTATGAACATGTTTTAAATGCTTTCGCCCATGCTAAATGAATTGAGATTTTACTCAATATGAATACAATGTTTTTCGCTATTCGTGGATGTGATTTGACCTGCATGATGAATTCAGGCATTGTCAATTCTATTGAAATATAGTTATGTGATCACATAGGGTCTGTCTCCACACATGATTAATTGAGCGCATTGATCTCAAATGAATGATAAATTGTTTGGCCATATGAGATGAAAAATGTTTATATGTGCTTGGACGAACAAGATAAGCATGTCCACTGAGTGTTTTCTGACATTCAACCCATGTTTCTAAAATGTTTTTCAGGTACGAGGTGATGAAGGTTGTTTACGTGGACACATGATTTTTGTTTATTTTGAACTGTGTCAATAATATGTACTTTGAATTTTGAATATTGACTATGGTCAATACTAGAACATGTTATGCTTCCGCTTCTATTTCGAATTATTTTAAAGTATCTTTACATCTTATTTTATTTCGCCGCTGTTTTGGACTTTGAAAATAGTAGGCTGTCAATGTTGACTAGTAATGAATTAAATTTGCATGTGATTGGTTGTTTAAATAGTCTTCTCAAGTTGTGATTGATTGATTTTGAAATTAAAGAATATTTATTGTATAAATATTTTCTCTAAATACGTAATTTTTGTAAAATTGGGAAATTTATTTTAACCTTTTGTTAGCATCTTAATTTTCCAAAATTGGGGTGTTACAGTATTATTTTATTTTTAGACTGTAGTATTATTAATTGATATTTATATACTTTTATCCTTAAATTTAAGTCCTAACCAAATATTTTATGTGTATATTTATATTGTTATCAATTTATTTTATGTATCTAATTTATAATTATATATATATATTATTTTATTTTTATAATGTTATTAAATGGACCTCTCTGAGTAAAATTTATGGATCCTTCACTGGAAACCAATCACTTTTAATCACATCAATAATTTAGTCTAAGTTTGAATAATTTTTTTAATTAAGTAAAACAAATTTGACTGGAGTAGTTTTTTTTTTTTTTTGGTCGAGAAAAGTAGGGAACACGACACATTGGGGAAAGAAAGGGAATTTGCACTATTTGAAAATATTAGTATGATATTTACTCTAAACAAAACGTTGTGAACTATTTGAAAAACATTAGAATGATATTTACTCTAAACAAAACATTGTGAATTTGTTCCTCTGTGTGTAATCGTTAGAGGTCTATTTGCACCTCCTAACATTATATGTCCTGTAATTTGGATTATACAAAAGAGAGTAGAAATTTAAATGGTTATGAAGTCAATAACTCACCAGAATAATTGTTAACAGAGTCAATTGAAGCAGAGCAAATCATCTACATTTCATGTTGCATGACTGAATTTTTATTTTTATTTTTAATATATTCTAATTAGGAATGGATGAAAACCTAAATATAAAATTTAAAATAAAATAAATTATAATAAATTTAAAAAAATTGTTTGAAAAAATATTAAAGAGTTGAACAGTGAATGCATTTACCTCCTCTTGCAAAAGAATTGAATTTGAAAGATCAAATATACATTTATAACTTGAATTTTTGTGTGATATGCAAAAATGTTTCAAGTTTTAAAAACTGACAAAAACATATTCACTAATGCAAAATCAAAGAAATGGATGATAGATCACCAGAAATTAAATTTGGAAACATTTTCCCAAAATTTTAAAAGCTGAGATATATTTTAATTTTAATTTTTTTTGCTACGAATTAACGCTAATTTACTTATTGATACGGATTAGAGCTACTGCCTTTGGAAGAACATCTCCGCAAATCATTTTATTCCACTAATACAAAAATTAACACTCTTGTAGAAATTATTTATTGAAAAAAATGGTTAAATTAATTCCAAAAAACCAGCGATAGAGATGAAGTTTCCGGTTCACAAATTTGGATCCAGAAAACGTTCCGGTGAAAATCGAAGAAATCGATTATTTTACCAATTTCTAGCTCAAAAAGGAAAAAAAAAATTGTGAAAATGAAAAAAAAGGGGAAGAGATCTGGAAAAGAGGAGAATGGGATCAGACTGACGTGCAAATATAGTATGTTCAGCAGAGCAACAGATTGAACTGAGCCTCTGAAATAGCGATATAAATGATTCGCATCATTTCCCAACCTTCAATTTTTCTTGAAATTTCAATTTTAACGACGACGATTATAAACTAATACCTCCGCAGATGAGTGTGTGTGTGGGTGCGTGAGAGAGAGAGAGAGAGAGAGATTCCGGTAGGCAAATTTTGAGAAGCGCAAGTGCTCTATATATATAGTATTTTCAATGAAGTGATGGCGGCGGAATATTTAGGCACCCCCTAACCCTAGTTTCCTCACCGATAGGGTTGGCAATTCGGGCCGGGCCAATGGCAAAAATCGGGCCGAAACCATTGGGATCTGTATTTTAGAGGTTCGGTTCGGGCCGTAGTGAATTTCCAGTTTTTTGAGCAAGCGGTCAGGAGCGTTCAGGCCATTGTCTATTTCGGGCCGTGATGAAATTATCTCGGGCCTAGATATTGTTGGCCCGGCCCGATTTGAAATGCCCACCACGACCACGTATATGCACACATTTGCTTGCTTTGGGCTTCTCAAATTCTTTTTTGGACGCTAATACAAAATACGATCTTCTTCAATTGTTTTGAGAAAATATATTTAAGAATATAAATTTTTCATATTTTCTAATTTGCTTATTCTAAAATCTAAACGCAAGGATATCTTCAAATAATACATGTATAATATGTATGCATATATATAAGATAAATTATAATTTAATTTTTCATATTTGAATATTTTAATAAAAATAACACAATGTTTTAAAAATTACAAGTGGATCTTTTAACATAAACAATCAAATTACAAGTGGATCTTTTAACATAAACAATCATCGTCGTAATATTATATTTTAATTCTCAACTTTTGCATATTTTCATATAAATGAACATTTTTTTGTTGCAAAAAATGCTCTTTTAATCTATTTCGAACAACTTTACTCTTTAAGTAAACTATGTAACGCAATGACATTTTTGTCGAAAAAAAATATTAAAATAACATTTTTCATCAAAAATATCAAGACATTTATGTTAAAACATAGTTGGAAATTAACTTTTAATATTAAAAAATTGACTTGTTTTTGTCGAAACATCAAAAAGCTGGGAGTTAAATTATAATATTAAAACATTGACTTTATTTTTATTAAAACATCCTAACATTGATAATTAAATTATAATTATTAAAACGTTGAGTTAATAAATAATTATAAAATTAAATTAAAGCCCAATAAAAAGTAAAGGAAAAAAAATATAATATAATAAAAATTAGTAGCCGAATATTATTTTAGTATAGGGAAAACTAAATTTTGAAAAGCAAAATAAAGAGAAATAGGTTATGGGTTCTCAAAAGATTTTATAAATTGGTTACATCTTTATAGTGATTTCCATTCAATGAGAGTGTTAAATTGAAAACTCAAAAACCTTACCAACCCAACCAAAAAAAAAGATTTAAAAAAATAAATACAAATCTATTATACATCCCTTTCCACCTTTAATCAGAAACATTCCTCAAATAACTGGCTGCTACAAATGGCATTTAGGAGAAACACCAAAATTTATTACATTCCTCAGAAAACAAACAACCACAGCAGATCCCAGATTAAAACTCCACCATCACCATCACCATGTTAATCACACCTAACAGCCCATCTCACTCTCACCATTACAGCAGCAATCCGTTTATCCGACGTATCTTCTGCAAACACGTGTTTCCTTCTTCCAGAATCCAAACGAGGACGACGAGTCATATCCTCAAACTTTCTCAGTTTTATAAAAGTTTTCAGTTGTAAGTAAACCATACACAAATGGGGCACTAATAATAATTCAAAACTTCTCTCCACTTTAGTGAAAAGAATGAGCACTGCAACTAATGGCCATTTATTTCCCTTTTCTTGTTTGCTTTGCATGAAGGCAACTACTGTTTACTTACTTGATCAGTATTGTCTTCCTGTACAGACATTACATAATCATTTGATTTTTCATGAGCCGGGACCTCATCGCCCTCTGTCCTATCTGATTCATCGTCACTGTTATTAGATCTTCTCCTCCAAAGTTTGGGTAAGAAGCGAGTTACCCCTCTGCTCTCGACTGATGCTTCATCATTGTTTATTCGCTCAAATCGAACAGCACTTACCTTCCTGGCATTCCCTGCTAGTATCTACACCAATCACATCAACATTACATTAATAATTAATAAACTGCTTCAACTCAGTTCAAAGAAAAGTTGATTCCTAGGGCAGCTTCCAGTTTCAGTGATGTTTATGCTATCAGATTATGCACAGCCCAAAGTTAAAAATTGCTAATTAAAACAATTCTAATTGCCATGAAGGGTGAACTAGATAACTAAAGACTAATCTTGCTATTTCTTGCTACATTTTTTTTTCAATCAATTAGAAACTATAACATCAACCAGCAAATGACATAAATTCTCCCTGGTACATCCCCAGCCTTCTTCATTCGTCCTAGCATCTAGCAAGTACACTACAAAATGCCAAACTTAAGCATTCGTAAGCAGCATTCCTATCCTGTAGTTTATGTGCATATATAATAAAAAAGGGGAATAAACGGATAAAGGCTGAAGAATGATAATACAAGTAGAAAATGACAACAAACCTCAAGCTTGAATATTTGAGTTTTCTCATTTTCATCTTGACGGTCGGATTCGGGCACATCATAATCACCATTATCTTCTTGATGTTCTCTTTGAAGGACTACTTTTATTGTCTCACCTGTTCTCGGGATATATCCAAATGCCTCACATACAAAACCTGAAACTGTTTCATATTGATGACCCTGCATTATTGGCAAATTGGTCAGCAAGAATGATACCAACTTGCAACTTATGGAGTTTTGGATTTGAAAATAGCCAAATCCTACTCAATTGTTTCCTATGTTAGATTAGGAGATGTGCTAATAATGTTCCTCAAACATGTAATATTTAATCATTTGTATGCTAACAGGTAATTAACCAAAATAATGTTCCTCAAATTTATAAGCAAACTGCTATGAACCACAAGCCTTCAAGAAAGAAGATCACTAAATCACTTCCAATCACATGACTGATACATACGAACCTTGAGTATTGAGCACAAAAGAACAACATACTAACCAAAAATAAATAAATTTTGCATCGAAACAGAGTTTTGATGTAGATTTTGTGCCATGACTATCATCAATCTATAAAGCACTGTTTGAAATAAAATACAACAAGAGCAAATTCAGAATACCTCTGGCATTTTAATGTTGAGATCTTCAGAGAGCTGATCTATTGATGTATTGGCATCCACATCATATATGCCTTCAGCACGCATGACAATGTAACCAGTCTTTTTCTGGATTTCCTCCTGTTGTAGAAAAATAAAACAGATACAAACAATAAGAGGAAAACTAGCACCGATAGTGTAGAAAAACTACTGATATAACTAAATAAGATCTTTAAGATCATGAACAAATAGGGTCTTGGATGAGCAATAACAATACATTTGAATGCCTCCAATGACTATTGTTCTTAGAAATCAGTTTTACCAACACGTGCATGGAATACGCATTCGGATCAACAAATCAAATTACAAGATTTCTGGACTACAAATGCAGTACCCATGTACCCAATTATATATCAAGAAGACAATTAAATTGTGATGCAAATTATTCTAGAGAGGACTGGAACAGCACTTGAATCAGTCAAGTAGAAAGAAAAAATAAGCAGCAACCAGCCAGAAACTTCAGAACTCAGTATTATTAAACAAAATTACCTTTGAGTCATTTTCGTCAAAAATCTCACCAACAATTTCTTCAACCACGTCTTCAAGGGTCACTATCTGTTGCAGCATTAAAGAAATATAATTTTAAAGGCAGAAGCCCTGAACTTATTTGGGGTGTAAACATCATCTATAAGTTCCATTAAAATAATAGGATGTTAATGTATTTCAAAGAAGAAGATAAAGATAAACTCACACCAACAGTTCCACCGTATTCATTTAAAACAACAGCCATGTGCACCTTCCTGATGCGGAATTCTCTAAGAAGATTCCAAACAGACATTGAATCTGCAATGTTCAATGCATTTGCAGATACAGAAGGGGTCAAATCTATATGATCAAAAAGTCACTATCCCAGCCAATAAAGAGCTTCAATATGTGTCATTCTATAACAGAAAATGTAAAAATTGGAAAAAAATCAAATCTTCAAGTTTAGTTCTCACAAAAAACACATAGTTGAAGATGGCTGTACATGTAAATATGTAAGTATATAACACCAAACCGAACGGAATCTCAGGATATTCATTTTTGAAACCATATAATCATCTAAAACATTGCTCCTAACTTCTATTCCGTATGGATAAGAACTTCACTCAATTTTTGAGGAGTTAATATTAATTAAAAGTACTGTAATTTACCAGGAACAAAGTATGCAGGTTTGTGAGCCATATCTCCAACTTTAGAACTTTCTAGAAGTTCCCCCTTCAAAACCAAACAGAATATAATTCTGCATGCTATGAGATTCTCTATAATATTAGAAATATGAAAGAATAAAGTTCTGGATACATAAAGATACATCAGAAATTAGCTGACCTTTTGTACAAAATCCAGGAGATCCATAGCATATGCAATACCAACAATGTTGTCAATTCGCTCCTCAAAGACAGGCACCCTACAAGCAAGCGCAATTAGTTCTTAGACCAATCACAAAATACCTAACTGCTACAAAAGCGAACCATACCTGGAATACTGATGATCTACCCATTGATTGTGGAAATCTACAAGTGTTGCACCGGCATCTATGGCAACAACATCAACAAGAGGTGTCATCACCTCCCTAACATGGGTATCTTTTATTTCCAACACATTTTCAATCATATCCTGTCCAAGTCCAATCCATAATCAATAAGATACAAAATAAGACATTTGTCCACATTATCAATTACACAGAAAACTATGCTCAATCCATTCACGACCAAAGAAAAGAATAACTTCATGCAAATAAGATAATGACAAAGACAGGCTCCAGCCTTTTACAAGGTTAATATGTGCTTAAAAAATGAGACTAGAAAATAATGTTGCAAATACAAGATACACCAAACTAGCCAAAAACAAGTATGCTTGTGATCCTGACAAAACCCATTAATTTACCTGTTCTTCCTCCTCGATTGCCCCACTTAACTCTGCTCCACGTAACATCAGTTTAAGTTCATCTTCAGTTACATATGGTTCACTAAGAGATCACAACAAAACAGGTCAAAGTTACGGCAATACCATAATGTAGCTATAGAAAAGAAATGCACAAAACCAGGGTCTTTTTAATAACAGCAGCCAATCAGAAGCGAAAAATGTACAAAATTCAGCACATGAAGTATTGATGCATGTGAAATTGAAACAACATAATTAAGGAGCATTCAATAGTACACTTAAACAAATAGAGAGAAGCATTTTAATCCTAACGAGTATTAAAAGTACTCTTACATCTCAAAAAGTAACTTTTAATATATGAGTGCGGATCTCCCTTTAGAATAACTAATAGTAATTATATCTTCTTCATTGTTTTTCACAACCACTGACTACATTTGTTTCTCATGAGGCCAGAGGATGCGGTTGAGGATATCATAACACACCAAATGTCAGGCATGTAAAAAATATAATACACATAGGAAAAAGGAATATAAATATCATTAAGTTAAAAAAAACAGACCTTTTTCCTTTTAAACCTAGCAGTTTCAGCATTCCCATTGACAGATAAGTCACAACTCTCCCCACAGGATACAATACGAGGGAAAGCCATGCCACTGGCCTGACCTAAAGGAAACAGAAACAGTAGTTCGTCAAAAGTGTACAAGATGCATTTTATGCATAATGTTCCTTCACGCAGAGTGCAAAGCAACATCAAACTTGCAACCTGATAGGTCAAAACTTACCACAAACCTAGCGACCTCAGTGGCATTGTGAACAGCAATGCTTTTTGGAGTAATTTCAGTGAGGAGCAGAATAGCAACCTGAACATTAATTTAAGACATATCAAGCATTTTGCAAACACAGACACACACACACACAAGGGCAAAGGAGCTAAATTTAAAAGGTTCAAAATCATCACACAGCATGCACGGATGCACCAAATAACATAAATATTATAAAGACAAATAGTTTGAAAGGCAAAAGAAAAAGGTTGCTCTTTTCTTGGAGAAGACTCCTAGCAGAACAATAATCAAACTTATGAATTGAGAAAGGGGCATACATATGATTCCCATGTTTCAGTATGAACTGTTAAATCAATACTCCATGTTATATTCGCAGCCTAATTTCCATTAAAGGCCACTGCAAAAGTCAAAAGGAAAACTCCAGACATACCGTCATCACCCCAGTTGCTGCACTGACACCAGCTTCTCCAAATATTGCAGTTGCAGCCTCAGTGACTAATGCTGTAGCACCAATATTCACCACTCTGGGCACATAAAATATCTACAATAAGAAAACAAGTTTGTATTCAAAAGAAGAAGATAGTGGCAAGTCAATTTAACAAGAAGAGCATTACGTGGTGCCAATGAGGATTGTCGTCAGGAATCGAGTCACATCATTCCGTAGCAGTTTGAACACGCCATTCTCAGACTCTTTCTCAGCCAATTCCCGTACCTGCATTTAGTTTAACATCACAATACCCATTATGATGACTTAACAGGAAAAGAGAGAATCAGACTCAAAATCAATTTGACCCAAACCATAAACCTTGCCACATTGCAGTAAACATGACACTCATTCTTGAGAAAATATATTTAAGCATTAAAAATTCATGAGCCCAGCAACTACACCAAATTCATATAGTCACTCAAATGCTTCCATCACATAACAAAAATGTAAACCATAAGATTGTGACTCAGGGTAGTGCCTAAAATATGAATGGAACAAAGGAACCAAATTATTAGTGGATGATATCTTAATCATAATAGGCTTAACAATCAGCTAGCTTTCTCCAGAATGAAGCAAAGTCCATTCTCGCTGAAATATATGTCATTCATAAATACAGATATCCAATTACATAGCCCAAACACCTACCAAGGCCTAGATTCATTCACAACTCAGAAATGCATTTCATTTATAAAAAACAGATATCCAATTACCTTCCAAGGCCAAAGAGTGGTAATTGAGGTCTCGGCCATCGAGAAAAAGGCTGAAAGGCCCAACAGAGCTGCAAGAATCAATCCCTGCTCCTTGAAAACCGTCAAAACCTGCAAAACCTTAGGCCATGAACTCCTCATCGACACCAAACTCCGCTCCCAAACCCCATATCCCGCACCCAAAACACCTTCCACCGCCAAGGCTCTCCGACAACTCAAGATTACAACCGCACCAATCGCGGCCGCGGCCGCAATGGCCAACCCTCTCCTCACCAAAAACTCGCCAAAATCCATTTCCCTCGCTGCAGGGCTATTAACATCATCATGCGCACAACAACTAGTCCTAACAGAAAGTAAAGGAAATGGGCTTCTTCTATTAGAATTGAACAAAATGATTGGGGGAGTTGTACGGCGGAGAACAACAGGTGCAGCAGCGAAGCTTCCTCGCGGGGAACTTAGGCGATAATTTCAGCAGCGGACTACGACGGAGGATGAACGACGGATTTGAGCCGCTGATGAAAGCAGATCGATTAAACAATGCGGCTTCGGACGCGGCGGCGGCGGCCATGAAGTAATTGTGTATGATCAACAAACACCGAATCAAATTAAAAACGAACACAAACAGATAAATGAAAGTCTTGATGCTAGAGAGAGAGAGAGAGAGAGAGAGAGAGAGAGAGAGAAATCTAGGGTTTATTGCGGAGTTTGAAGAGGTGGAAAATAGCAGCTGCGAAGCTCATCGTGGGTTATTGTTGTCCCAGAACTACGACTGGTGTAGCTCTCCGGATTATTATTTCTCTCTCTCTCTACGCTCGAAAGAAAGTACTCTCAGCCAACTTGCAGCTGTTAATGACGGATATACCCCTCTCATATATGAAAGATGCCTTTTCTTTTTCTTTTTCTTTTTCAGATTTTATTAATTAATTGCGATTTACCCCTCACAATTTTTATCTCAACATTTTAAAAATATTATATTCATACCTAGAGCTATCAATGAACCGATTACCTTAATATTCGAGGTCGCCTCGTTAAGAAGCTTTTTCATTTTTATTTAATCTCGACTCGATAAATATTTATCATGTTTGAGTTCGACTCGTGAAATGTTCGAAAAAAGAGCTTATTTAATTTATTCGCTAATATTTATAATATTCACGAGCATGTGTTGTAAACATGTTTGATTAAACTTGAGCTCGAACATGTTCGTAAGTTGGGCGAGCTGAATGATATTATGTTCGAGCTTGACTCAGGCTTGACTCTTTTGAAAATGAATGAGCTTTTTTCAAATCGAGCTCCGAATAGTTTGTGAACGGCTCTCTTCATTTACAACCATATTCATACCTAACATTTAACATCCCAAATCTGACATGGCTCGACGAAATAAATGAAAATGATATATATCAGTTGGTTGTATACTAATTTTCTTGATTTCCGCAAGTAATATTAGATTTGAGATGCCGAAATTTGTTCTCGTACTAAATTTGATAGGTTATACAAAAATTTAAGTATCAATATATTTATTTTTAAAATATCAGGATAAAAAGGTTAACGCCATGTATTAAAATATAATTAATCATTTTTTTATTCGCCTACCCCAAAAAACTCAACTAGTATAGTTGTTTACAAGGGTGTAAATTGTTTAAGCTTTATTTATTCATTATTACTTTGAGTTGGAATTGAATATTGCAAATGAATACAATATTTTATATATAAAGTGATAAAAATATGATACAAATAAAGTACATATGTTGAAAAGGTCACCTCTATGCGAGCACGTGAATCTCATCTATATATTTCAAATTATATAAGTATAATTTTGTATAAAATTATTAGGGGATGAGTGTGTATCGAGTTGACTTACAAACTTCAACTTCAAATATTTCAAATCATACCATATATTGGGTTGTGTGAGTAAAAAAAAAAAACTTATTAGTCGAACTTTATTCAACATAAATTCCAAATAGTTCATTAATAGTTCATTTATTAGCATAGATTGTTTCTTTATAGAGATGTTACACAATTCATAGGTTGATGGACTACTCTAATTAACCCTACAAATTATTTGGTTAATCTTATTAGCCATTTATGAATTCTGATCAATTTTTTTTTTATAGCCCCAAACTTAATGAGACTAGCTCATAGACTTCATCTTGTTTTTTTTTTTTTTTTTTTTTTTTTTTTTTATGTTCACAATTAATTTCACAGTAAAAATAAGAACAAAACATAATTCACAATTTGTAAATAATCATATACAGCATCTCTGTAGTACAAGACTTCAAGTTACAAAGCATATTCTAATTTCTTTTCCAGATATTACAATTTCCAGTCCAAAATCACTCATTTAATGAAAATTTGAATATGATATTGATACAAGTTATGAATTTAAGTAGCAGGAGTTGACAACTTAAATAATTATTGAGGAACTAAGATGATGAGATTCAATTAAAAGTAGGCTTAAAACAAGTGCTGGACACAAAACCTAACTTGTTCTCTCATACAATGAACTCGATAAAGAGCAGGCAAGATCAGAACACTACAGCTTCTCCAGCAAGGTCTTCGGTTTCACGTGGTTAAGCGAAATCCAACGGTAGCTAATAACCCTTGTTCCCACGAATTCGAGCTCTCATATCAACCTGGAGACAAAAGGCCAAAGACGGGGTATAAGTATAATCAACACGAAGGAAAGAAAGCACATTTCGTGGAGATGATCTTTTTGGTTATTAGTCCCTGAAACTGAAAAACAGAATAGATGAGGAAAGATGATGATATCCAATCTTCCATAATCTATCTGACAATGATATATATATATATATGTATGTATATCATTGTAATCCATCATATT
>BRKX01000005.1:0-2500 GCA_026008535.1 Perilla frutescens
TAAACCCTAAACCCTAAACCCTAAACCCTAAACCCTAAACCCTAAACCCTAAACCCTAAACCCTAAACCCTAAACCCTAAACCCTAAACCCTAAACCCTAAACCCTAAACCCTAAACCCTAAACCCTAAACCCTAAACCCTAAACCCTAAACCCTAAACCCTAAACCCTAAACCCTAAACCCTAAACCCTAAACCCTAAACCCTAAACCCTAAACCCTAAACCCTAAACCCTAAACCCTAAACCCTAAACCCTAAACCCTAAACCCTAAACCCTAAACCCTAAACCCTAAACCCTAAACCCTAAACCCTAAACCCTAAACCCTAAACCCTAAACCCTAAACCCTAAACCCTAAACCCTAAACCCTAAACCCTAAACCCTAAACCCTAAACCCTAAACCCTAAACCCTAAACCCTAAACCCTAAACCCTAAACCCTAAACCCTAAACCCTAAACCCTAAACCCTAAACCCTAAACCCTAAACCCTAAACCCTAAACCCTAAACCCTAAACCCTAAACCCTAAACCCTAAACCCTAAACCCTAAACCCTAAACCCTAAACCCTAAACCCTAAACCCTAAACCCTAAACCCTAAACCCTAAACCCTAAACCCTAAACCCTAAACCCTAAACCCTAAACCCTAAACCCTAAACCCTAAACCCTAAACCCTAAACCCTAAACCCTAAACCCTAAACCCTAAACCCTAAACCCTAAACCCTAAACCCTAAACCCTAAACCCTAAACCCTAAACCCTAAACCCTAAACCCTAAACCCTAAACCCTAAACCCTAAACCCTAAACCCTAAACCCTAAACCCTAAACCCTAAACCCTAAACCCTAAACCCTAAACCCTAAACCCTAAACCCTAAACCCTAAACCCTAAACCCTAAACCCTAAACCCTAAACCCTAAACCCTAAACCCTAAACCCTAAACCCTAAACCCTAAACCCTAAACCCTAAACCCTAAACCCTAAACCCTAAACCCTAAACCCTAAACCCTAAACCCTAAACCCTAAACCCTAAACCCTAAACCCTAAACCCTAAACCCTAAACCCTAAACCCTAAACCCTAAACCCTAAACCCTAAACCCTAAACCCTAAACCCTAAACCCTAAACCCTAAACCCTAAACCCTAAACCCTAAACCCTAAACCCTAAACCCTAAACCCTAAACCCTAAACCCTAAACCCTAAACCCTAAACCCTAAACCCTAAACCCTAAACCCTAAACCCTAAACCCTAAACCCTAAACCCTAAACCCTAAACCCTAAACCCTAAACCCTAAACCCTAAACCCTAAACCCTAAACCCTAAACCCTAAACCCTAAACCCTAAACCCTAAACCCTAAACCCTAAACCCTAAACCCTAAACCCTAAACCCTAAACCCTAAACCCTAAACCCTAAACCCTAAACCCTAAACCCTAAACCCTAAACCCTAAACCCTAAACCCTAAACCCTAAACCCTAAACCCTAAACCCTAAACCCTAAACCCTAAACCCTAAACCCTAAACCCTAAACCCTAAACCCTAAACCCTAAACCCTAAACCCTAAACCCTAAACCCTAAACCCTAAACCCTAAACCCTAAACCCTAAACCCTAAACCCTAAACCCTAAACCCTAAACCCTAAACCCTAAACCCTAAACCCTAAACCCTAAACCCTAAACCCTAAACCCTAAACCCTAAACCCTAAACCCTAAACCCTAAACCCTAAACCCTAAACCCTAAACCCTAAACCCTAAACCCTAAACCCTAAACCCTAAACCCTAAACCCTAAACCCTAAACCCTAAACCCTAAACCCTAAACCCTAAACCCTAAACCCTAAACCCTAAACCCTAAACCCTAAACCCTAAACCCTAAACCCTAAACCCTAAACCCTAAACCCTAAACCCTAAACCCTAAACCCTAAACCCTAAACCCTAAACCCTAAACCCTAAACCCTAAACCCTAAACCCTAAACCCTAAACCCTAAACCCTAAACCCTAAACCCTAAACCCTAAACCCTAAACCCTAAACCCTAAACCCTAAACCCTAAACCCTAAACCCTAAACCCTAAACCCTAAACCCTAAACCCTAAACCCTAAACCCTAAACCCTAAACCCTAAACCCTAAACCCTAAACCCTAAACCCTAAACCCTAAACCCTAAACCCTAAACCCTAAACCCTAAACCCTAAACCCTAAACCCTAAACCCTAAACCCTAAACCCTAAACCCTAAACCCTAAACCCTAAACCCTAAACCCTAAACCCTAAACCCTAAACCCTAAACCCTAAACCCTAAACCCTAAACCCTAAACCCTAAACCCTAAACCCTAAACCCTAAACCCTAAACCCTAAACCCTAAACCCTAAACCCTAAACCCTAAACCCTAAACCCTAAACCCTAAACCCTAAACCCTAAACCCTAAACCCTAAACCCTAAACCCTAAACCCTAAACCCTAAACCCTAAACCCTAAACCCTAAACCCTAAACCCTAACCCTAAACCCTAAACCCTAAACCCTAAACCCTA
>BRKX01000005.1:7500-12500 GCA_026008535.1 Perilla frutescens
TAACCCTAAACCCTAAACCCTAAACCCTAAACCCTAAACCCTAAACCCTAAACCCTAAACCCTAAACCCTAAACCCTAAACCCTAAACCCTAAACCCTAAACCCTAAACCCTAAACCCTAAACCCTAAACCCTAAACCCTAAACCCTAAACCCTAAACCCTAAACCCTAAACCCTAAACCCTAAACCCTAAACCCTAAACCCTAAACCCTAAACCCTAAACCCTAAACCCTAAACCCTAAACCCTAAACCCTAAACCCTAAACCCTAAACCCTAAACCCTAAACCCTAAACCCTAAACCCTAAACCCTAAACCCTAAACCCTAAACCCTAAACCCTAAACCCTAAACCCTAAACCCTAAACCCTAAACCCTAAACCCTAAACCCTAAACCCTAAACCCTAAACCCTAAACCCTAAACCCTAAACCCTAAACCCTAAACCCTAAACCCTAAACCCTAAACCCTAAACCCTAAACCCTAAACCCTAAACCCTAAACCCTAAACCCTAAACCCTAAACCCTAAACCCTAAACCCTAAACCCTAAACCCTAAACCCTAAACCCTAAACCCTAAACCCTAAACCCTAAACCCTAAACCCTAAACCCTAAACCCTAAACCCTAAACCCTAAACCCTAAACCCTAAACCCTAAACCCTAAACCCTAAACCCTAAACCCTAAACCCTAAACCCTAAACCCTAAACCCTAAACCCTAAACCCTAAACCCTAAACCCTAAACCCTAAACCCTAAACCCTAAACCCTAAACCCTAAACCCTAAACCCTAAACCCTAAACCCTAAACCCTAAACCCTAAACCCTAAACCCTAAACCCTAAACCCTAAACCCTAAACCCTAAACCCTAAACCCTAAACCCTAAACCCTAAACCCTAAACCC
The DNA here is from genome assembly GCA_026008535.1 of Perilla frutescens. Taxonomy (NCBI): domain Eukaryota; kingdom Viridiplantae; phylum Streptophyta; class Magnoliopsida; order Lamiales; family Lamiaceae; genus Perilla; species Perilla frutescens. The sequence continues at coordinate 8,389 of BRKX01000005.1, forward strand.
TAAACCCTAAACCCTAAACCCTAAACCCTAAACCCTAAACCCTAAACCCTAAACCCTAAACCCTAAACCCTAAACCCTAAACCCTAAACCCTAAACCCTAAACCCTAAACCCTAAACCCTAAACCCTAAACCCTAAACCCTAAACCCTAAACCCTAAACCCTAAACCCTAAACCCTAAACCCTAAACCCTAAACCCTAAACCCTAAACCCTAAACCCTAAACCCTAAACCCTAAACCCTAAACCCTAAACCCTAAACCCTAAACCCTAAACCCTAAACCCTAAACCCTAAACCCTAAACCCTAAACCCTAAACCCTAAACCCTAAACCCTAAACCCTAAACCCTAAACCCTAAACCCTAAACCCTAAACCCTAAACCCTAAACCCTAAACCCTAAACCCTAAACCCTAAACCCTAAACCCTAAACCCTAAACCCTAAACCCTAAACCCTAAACCCTAAACCCTAAACCCTAAACCCTAAACCCTAAACCCTAAACCCTAAACCCTAAACCCTAAACCCTAAACCCTAAACCCTAAACCCTAAACCCTAAACCCTAAACCCTAAACCCTAAACCCTAAACCCTAAACCCTAAACCCTAAACCCTAAACCCTAAACCCTAAACCCTAAACCCTAAACCCTAAACCCTAAACCCTAAACCCTAAACCCTAAACCCTAAACCCTAAACCCTAAACCCTAAACCCTAAACCCTAAACCCTAAACCCTAAACCCTAAACCCTAAACCCTAAACCCTAAACCCTAAACCCTAAACCCTAAACCCTAAACCCTAAACCCTAAACCCTAAACCCTAAACCCTAAACCCTAAACCCTAAACCCTAAACCCTAAACCCTAAACCCTAAACCCTAAACCCTAAACCCTAAACCCTAAACCCTAAACCCTAAACCCTAAACCCTAAACCCTAAACCCTAAACCCTAAACCCTAAACCCTAAACCCTAAACCCTAAACCCTAAACCCTAAACCCTAAACCCTAAACCCTAAACCCTAAACCCTAAACCCTAAACCCTAAACCCTAAACCCTAAACCCTAAACCCTAAACCCTAAACCCTAAACCCTAAACCCTAAACCCTAAACCCTAAACCCTAAACCCTAAACCCTAAACCCTAAACCCTAAACCCTAAACCCTAAACCCTAAACCCTAAACCCTAAACCCTAAACCCTAAACCCTAAACCCTAAACCCTAAACCCTAAACCCTAAACCCTAAACCCTAAACCCTAAACCCTAAACCCTAAACCCTAAACCCTAAACCCTAAACCCTAAACCCTAAACCCTAAACCCTAAACCCTAAACCCTAAACCCTAAACCCTAAACCCTAAACCCTAAACCCTAAACCCTAAACCCTAAACCCTAAACCCTAAACCCTAAACCCTAAACCCTAAACCCTAAACCCTAAACCCTAAACCCTAAACCCTAAACCCTAAACCCTAAACCCTAAACCCTAAACCCTAAACCCTAAACCCTAAACCCTAAACCCTAAACCCTAAACCCTAAACCCTAAACCCTAAACCCTAAACCCTAAACCCTAAACCCTAAACCCTAAACCCTAAACCCTAAACCCTAAACCCTAAACCCTAAACCCTAAACCCTAAACCCTAAACCCTAAACCCTAAACCCTAAACCCTAAACCCTAAACCCTAAACCCTAAACCCTAAACCCTAAACCCTAAACCCTAAACCCTAAACCCTAAACCCTAAACCCTAAACCCTAAACCCTAAACCCTAAACCCTAAACCCTAAACCCTAAACCCTAAACCCTAAACCCTAAACCCTAAACCCTAAACCCTAAACCCTAAACCCTAAACCCTAAACCCTAAACCCTAAACCCTAAACCCTAAACCCTAAACCCTAAACCCTAAACCCTAAACCCTAAACCCTAAACCCTAAACCCTAAACCCTAAACCCTAAACCCTAAACCCTAAACCCTAAACCCTAAACCCTAAACCCTAAACCCTAAACCCTAAACCCTAAACCCTAAACCCTAAACCCTAAACCCTAAACCCTAAACCCTAAACCCTAAACCCTAAACCCTAAACCCTAAACCCTAAACCCTAAACCCTAAACCCTAAACCCTAAACCCTAAACCCTAAACCCTAAACCCTAAACCCTAAACCCTAAACCCTAAACCCTAAACCCTAAACCCTAAACCCTAAACCCTAAACCCTAAACCCTAAACCCTAAACCCTAAACCCTAAACCCTAAACCCTAAACCCTAAACCCTAAACCCTAAACCCTAAACCCTAAACCCTAAACCCTAAACCCTAAACCCTAAACCCTAAACCCTAAACCCTAAACCCTAAACCCTAAACCCTAAACCCTAAACCCTAAACCCTAAACCCTAAACCCTAAACCCTAAACCCTAAACCCTAAACCCTAAACCCTAAACCCTAAACCCTAAACCCTAAACCCTAAACCCTAAACCCTAAACCCTAAACCCTAAACCCTAAACCCTAAACCCTAAACCCTAAACCCTAAACCCTAAACCCTAAACCCTAAACCCTAAACCCTAAACCCTAAACCCTAAACCCTAAACCCTAAACCCTAAACCCTAAACCCTAAACCCTAAACCCTAAACCCTAAACCCTAAACCCTAAACCCTAAACCCTAAACCCTAAACCCTAAACCCTAAACCCTAAACCCTAAACCCTAAACCCTAAACCCTAAACCCTAAACCCTAAACCCTAAACCCTAAACCCTAAACCCTAAACCCTAAACCCTAAACCCTAAACCCTAAACCCTAAACCCTAAACCCTAAACCCTAAACCCTAAACCCTAAACCCTAAACCCTAAACCCTAAACCCTAAACCCTAAACCCTAAACCCTAACCCTAAACCCTAAACCCTAAACCCTAAACCCTAAACCCTAAACCCTAAACCCTAAACCCTAAACCCTAAACCCTAAACCCTAAACCCTAAACCCTAAACCCTAAACCCTAAACCCTAAACCCTAAACCCTAAACCCTAAACCCTAAACCCTAAACCCTAAACCCTAAACCCTAAACCCTAAACCCTAAACCCTAAACCCTAAACCCTAAACCCTAAACCCTAAACCCTAAACCCTAAACCCTAAACCCTAAACCCTAAACCCTAAACCCTAAACCCTAAACCCTAAACCCTAAACCCTAAACCCTAAACCCTAAACCCTAAACCCTAAACCCTAAACCCTAAACCCTAAACCCTAAACCCTAAACCCTAAACCCTAAACCCTAAACCCTAAACCCTAAACCCTAAACCCTAAACCCTAAACCCTAAACCCTAAACCCTAAACCCTAAACCCTAAACCCTAAACCCTAAACCCTAAACCCTAAACCCTAAACCCTAAACCCTAAACCCTAAACCCTAAACCCTAAACCCTAAACCCTAAACCCTAAACCCTAAACCCTAAACCCTAAACCCTAAACCCTAAACCCTAAACCCTAAACCCTAAACCCTAAACCCTAAACCCTAAACCCTAAACCCTAAACCCTAAACCCTAAACCCTAAACCCTAAACCCTAAACCCTAAACCCTAAACCCTAAACCCTAAACCCTAAACCCTAAACCCTAAACCCTAAACCCTAAACCCTAAACCCTACCTAAACCCTAAACCCTAAACCCTAAACCCTAAACCCTAAACCCTAAACCCTAAACCCTAAACCCTAAACCCTAAACCCTAAACCCTAAACCCTAAACCCTAAACCCTAAACCCTAAACCCTAAACCCTAAACCCTAAACCCTAAACCCTAAACCCTAAACCCTAAACCCTAAACCCTAAACCCTAAACCCTAAACCCTAAACCCTAAACCCTAAACCCTAAACCCTAAACCCTAAACCCTAAACCCTAAACCCTAAACCCTAAACCCTAAACCCTAAACCCTAAACCCTAAACCCTAAACCCTAAACCCTAAACCCTAAACCCTAAACCCTAAACCCTAAACCCTAAACCCTAAACCCTAAACCCTAAACCCTAAACCCTAAACCCTAAACCCTAAACCCTAAACCCTAAACCCTAAACCCTAAACCCTAAACCCTAAACCCTAAACCCTAAACCCTAAACCCTAAACCCTAAACCCTAAACCCTAAACCCTAAACCCTAAACCCTAAACCCTAAACCCTAAACCC